>JAQGCM010000099.1:0-39475 GCA_034699705.1 Hymenaphorura dentifera
CCCAGGTCAATCGGTCAAACCGTTTTTTTGAAAAAGTTGTTTAAATTGGTTGCGTTCTTTACGGTTCACCCTGTATAATACTTTGGCAAAACGAGGTGAACAAATTCGTCTCTTGTTTTATTCATCAAGGAATGCAATGCAGGTTGAGTAAGTTTCTCAGTCCTCCTCGCCTCACCTCACCTTCGACACCTACCTGAATACATGAATGCATCAATGACAAATGGAAACTTATATTGTGCGAAATTAAGTTTTTTTTGTAATAAAATATCCCACGATGAGATGGGTGGCGGCACGATAAATTAGCAGATTCACTTCACACGGAACAACAAGCCGTAAAAGTTTACGCAGTGTATGACTGTATGAGTATGACCCTGTTTTTAGCCGTACAAATGCTAAATGAGTGTAGTTAGTGCTGCGGAGGAGAAAAATTGAGAAACTATTGTGCTCACAAGGAAGGAAAACAAAAACTAATCATCGATTGACATAAATTTTCTCATATGGCAATTGCAATTACTTTGTGGAGGGTCTTGGTTGTAATATTGTGTGGCATTCATTTCATTCGCCTCCAATATTTACAATTCAGTGCAGAAGTGCAGATGAGCATAAAATCGCCGCATGTTACTAACGTGTGGATACGATGCGGAAAGCGGAAGTACTAATAACAAATTGCCTTGAGCGTTTTTGCGACGTACGGATTAATGGACTTCGTAATGACAAATTTCGTATTAAATTGTAAGTGAATGGATATTCCACTAATTGGGAATCCTGAATTGTTTGAGTTTTCTTTAATTTGTGATTAGTCTGAAAAATATTAGTTGTCGCCTAGTCGCCACTCAACACTTGCGGCACCCGCAAGTTGTGCTTGCAGATGAAATAGAAATTGCAAAATAAATTTGATGCCGTATGGAAATATTTTGCCTGGAAAAATAGAATTACAAAATCTACTACTAATCTTAGTAGACAACATTTTTTATTTAAGAATTTAGAAGACTACTGGGAGGCTAAATTTTATGCAAAAGTTAAGAAATGAGAGAATGAGACACAGTATTCCGAGAAATGCTGGAGTCATAGTTATCCGCATGTTTCATGTGTCTGCTCTCGGCTCTCGATGGTTGAGGATTAGCGCGTTTCAATCCTCAGCTTTAAAATTCACGTGTGCGAATTTGACAGAAATCTTTCCCAAAATATTCCTTCAAAAAATTAAAAATGATTATAAAATGACAATAATTTAATATTAGTGCCAAAATGGGTACGCCAATTCCAATTATTCCTGACGATTCGACGAGTGTGTTCAAATTTCAACAGTGCAGAATTGGAAGTTCGTCTCTAACGAAAAGCATAACTGGATTTGATCCCATTTTTGAATCCTACGCAAGCATTGAGTGCAAGTGTTTCAGGGTTCGTTGTCTAGAAAATTTATCTCCTGAACTTCATTTCCGGATTTTGAACAGATTATGTCGTGGACGAATTTCACAATCAGACGGTGGTGAAAATGTTCTCATGTGCAATTTAAGTGTTGTGGAACTGGAAATCCCAACTGTAAAAGTGGAGGATTTTTGCCGAGTAGAATTGATTTTAGCAAAATTAATCATGCGAATTACTGCGACTTCACTATTTGATGGCTTAAATCTCACTACCACGTGCGACCATATTAAATTGCTCAAAGTAGAACCACTCAAATTTATTAAAGTTGTCTTCATCACGTCAACTTACACTCGTCCCCTTAATTCAACTCAAACAAAAATTCTGGCCCAAAATATCCGGACAATTTTTCAAACTTATGACATCCGGCTAAGGCCCAGGACCTTGGTAGACTTGAGAAACTGCCCATTGTCTAAGTCGTTTCATGCAGGCGCTAATGATGCGTGCAGCAAGTTGATAATTCCAGAGTTTATTTTTGTTTCTGAATGTCAATTGAAGAATGGCAATTATGAAATGGACGCTTTGATTGGACGTGTTAATTCTCAAACTAAGATTCTTGTCGAAAGAGTTCATCATGTTGACTACTATTCTCGGCTTGTCGAAAGTTCAGCAAAATCTGTTTTTGATTTTGCTGGAGTTGAACGAGTTTTTGAAATTTTGAGCAGAAATATTCACAAAAGCAAAAGAAAATCGCAAGGGCTTCTACTAAGTGGGCCGTCAGGATCTGGAAAAACTCTTGCTGTGAGTGAAGCGGCTAAAGTTCTTCAAGCAAATCTTCTCGTATTTAAAATTGCAAAAAATTTGTTGTCCGAAACTGGCAGTAAATCAGGCTCACAATTTTCGACCACCAGAGGGTTGAATGAAATATTTACAAAAGCGATTGAGAGTGGATTCATGTACCCAACAATTTTACTAATTGAGGGATTGGATTTCCTAAATCTGTCGAGTGGACCCACAATTATATCAACTAAGAAATTTCGAAAGAGTCAGGCTGTGAAACAAAAGGAAGAATTGCTGAAACAACTTTGGTATTCTTTTGATTCTGTCCCGGACGATTGCTCACTTACGATTGTTGTGACCACGACCAAACCTCACCTGTGTCCGACAGTGCTTCGGACATTTCCAAAACTTCAGCAGGAGGTGCGTTAGTTTTTTGGCTTGTAGAGCCGTTCAATTTCCTTAATTCAGAACATTTAATTATATTTCCTTACCGCATGCACACCACCGCAGGTCACCATTAATGTCCCAGATGAGTCGACGAGATCCAACATCCTGAAATCACTCACCTCAAAAAATCCAGCATTTACAAGAGTAGACTTGAATTTCATTGCTCAGATGACACCTGGTTTCGTTGGGGCTGATTTGATGAGACTAGTCGGTAAAACTGATCGTAAAATGAAGGTGAGTCGAGCTAAAATGACTTTTTTCTCTTAATTTTCATTTTCATTCGGCCAAAAGTGTTTTCCTTCGGAAACGTTCAATTATTGCAAATAATAATATTGAATTGAGTTTAAATCGAATACCATCTATTTTGTTATTCATCGTAGCAAATTTTTTATGCTTAAAGTTCCCACTATATATATTTCCATTATATTCCGTTCAATAAGGTTGCTGGTTTAAGTGAAATGGTTAATGGTTACTAGCAATTCTCTCCCCTTGAATAGACACAGAGTCAAGTGCAGAATTTTAATTCTCTGGGGACACCCAATTCTGAATTCTGATACCCGTCTGGTTTTACCAAGTACAAGTGTTGATTCCTTCTTCCCTTTCTTTTTGTTAATTTGCAGGACGAGAAATGCAATTGTGTGTCTGAGTCTCATATAAAGTATGCATTAGCCAACGTCTACCCTTCTGCTCTCCAAGGCTCCGTTGGGCTGGTTGATATTCAGCGTACCAACTCATTAGATCATATCGTAGGCTTAGCCTCCGTTAAGCTCGATTTAATTAAGGCGATTGTGTGGCCTATAAAGTATCCACATTCCTTCACCCGGCTGGGGTGTCAACCATCTAAAGGTAATTTTATATTCACCCCTAGGCTTCGCTTTAAAAATGACATGTAATTTAATCTAATGGAGAACAATGTTAATTTAAAATTAATTTGATTCTCGAATTACGACTTCACGGCGGCTTAAATTTCTTTTTCTGAAACGAGACAGCAAATCTGTTCAGTGATACGTATAAATTATAAAATATGTTTCGAGTTAGCAAATGCATGTAAATTTTCCTTAAAAAAAATAGGAGCGTTGAGAAATGCTGACAACTTTAATTTATTTTTCAGGGATTTTACTGTACGGTCCGCCGGGCTGTGGGAAAACAACGTTGGTACGTGCCTTGGCTGCCTCCCATCAAACTAATTTTCTCTCCGTCTCAGCTGCCGGGTTGTTCTCATCTGGTGTTGGTGACAGTGAAAAAATTGTGGCTCACTTGTTCCATCGTGCGAGAATGGCTTCCCCGTGCATCCTTTTCCTTGATGAATTGGGTTCGCTCATACTTAACTAATTACGAGACTAACTCGTTGTCTGTCATTCCTTAAGTCAATTCGATTCAAATGTCTAGCTTATCTTACCAAACCAACTCAACATGAACACAGCAGAGACGTCTACATAGTCCCGTCTCTTCTAGTTTTCAATGTCCCAGTTGGCATTCGTTCCAACTTTCTCCTCAAATAAATGTGCAGGGATCGCAATGCCCCGTACAGTGAAAGTCCCGAGCCAAAGGAAAATTTCCCCAATTCCAACAATACATGGTTTCGTTAATTCCAGATTCCATTGTTGGAAGCAGAGATTCCGGAAATAAAGGAAGTTCCGTAAATGACAGCATTCTAACAATGCTCCTTCAGGAGATGGATGGCATTGGGAATCGGCTTGAGACAACTAAAACGACAGTAGACCCCGATGCTAAAGTAAATTATATAAAAAAAAATAAAACTTTAAAAGTACATTTGAGGAGTTTGATTTTATTTCATCCATTTTAATCTGTAGGAACAAGAAACTTGGTTGCCTCGAGTTATTGTGGTCGGTGCAACAAATCGGCCCAATCTGATTGATTCAGCACTGCTCCGCCCTGGCCGCTTCGATCGTGTCATCGCTGTCCCCCCTCCCAATGAAGCTGAGCGCTTGGAATTCTTGCAGAAAAGTACGGAGAAAACTCCAGTTAGTGAAGACGTCGATTTGGAGAAATTGGCAAGAGAGACTGTGGGTTATTCAGGAGCCGACTTGGACAAATTGGTCCGTGAGGTGAGCGAAGCATAAGCATGGTGCGGTGCATGTGGGCAATTACTTAGCGAATGACAAAATTAATAATGCTTGAGAATGAATGGGTTGGATGGTGAATGATTGAATTGAACAGCATGTGCGTTTGACGACTCTTTTCTCTCTACTTATGTGGTCGGTCGGCTCTGATTTGTTTTTGGCACATGACTTGTGTCTCGGGTTTCTAATGCTCTTCTCGACTTGACATTACAGGCGGCTTTGTTTGCTATGGCGGAGGACATCAACCGTTCATCAGTGTCCATGGAACACTACATCAAAGCAAAAGCAGAATTTTCTCCTTCAGTTTCACTAAAATATCTCCGTTCATTCTATGAATATTCATCAAGGGCGGGTTCTTCGGTCTCAGCGATTCAACACTTGACGAATGAATTGAATTCTCTTCGTTTGAAATAAACTCAGAATTTTAAAGTTGAAATGATTTTCGTGTACTTTCATATCGAACTGTTCTGATATCTTTTACTCATACCTGAATTGTTCCTGGCTTAGTTTTGTTGAAGTTCAAACTCCTCATATATATTCCTATTTTTGTGCTCAAACGCAAAAAAAAGAAGATTGTATTTATTAAATTCACACACCTATCAAGCATTTTTGTATTTTCAATCCTATTTCAGTACAACGTAGCAATGTATTCAATCTAATACTTTAGCAATGATTTGCGATAATGCGTCATTCCTTATGGGAAAGCACATTTGATAGGCACAGCTGATGAAACTTATGCTGTCGATCCATCCGTCTGTCAGCCCTCTGTCGTAATCTTGGCTGATTGACATTTAGTTTAGTTGAAGTGATCAGTGGGTCACACTCACAGTAGTTTTTCAGTGGTACCCTCGCCATCAAAACGTACCCTTTGGGGAGTACTTTGCAATACAAATCAAGTCAACTTGCCGCAAAAATGGCTTTCATTGTCCCACTGATCCCTTCGGCCTCAGAGACACACCCCATTTGGTTCTGCTATTGTGTGGCTGCATTTCAGTAAAACGCTCATAAACATTTTCCCTATAATCGCATCTCAATCAATGCTTTGCAGTTAATAATCTTCGTTCCTTGGTATTCCAATTTATGATTTTGATATATTGCGGCATTTTATTTTAGTTAACCTTGCATTAACACAATTTCCTTGCAAAATGTGGTAATTTTTAGTAGAGATACCACGCCGATGCCTCTAGCTGAAGTAAATCTGACGTCATTTGAATTGCAATTAGGATATGAATTATTACTTGCTTCTAACTAAAAAACAACGATGAATTGAAACATCTGCTCCATCAGAATTTGTTGCAATGTGGTAAGCATTCTGATTGGTATTCATTCTGAAAAGATCTGACTTAATTTTTTGCAATAAATTGTGATATTTAGATTCATAGCGTACCATTCCTACAAGTAGTGATATTTTCCTTAATAAATTTTGAATTATTGAACTGCTCAGACCATCGTGAATACTTAAAAGATTTAGATTTCGGTATAGAAGCCCAGTATCCAGTTTTGCATTTCCAAGTTTTTGCACCTAACTCTTATCGAAATCCTCAGACGTTTCAGACAATCAGAGAGGATGAATCTGATAAGTTTTATTCTGATCTCAATCTTTGTTTTCCAGTACGAGTTTGAAAATTGCGTGGGCAAATCCTTTGTTCCAGCTGGAGTTACTGATCATACAAATATCTCTTGTTCAGACTTTCTCCCAAAGAAAAATTTCAATATGCAAAAGGTATACTCAAACAAAATTGATATTTTTAAAGTTTTGCAATTCTTTAATTGTACATAAATTATGATGCAGTTTCTGGGAACATGGCTCATTGTAGAGACCTACACCGAAAGTGGTGATCCGATAGCAAATTGCTTGGGTGTCAAAATAGCACAGGCTCCCATAAATAAAACGTTTATTATTGATATATTTTTGCGCACTGCTAAGGACCAAATATCCATGCTTCAACGATACATTAAAAATCCTAATAGTGAGGAAGGTTACTTGGATGGTTTGACTGGAAGCTTGGAAGGTAACTTCAGAAAATTGTTATGCAAAAAATATTTGGTTGAATTATAAAATTTCTGATTTTTCTTGTTAAGCTGATCAAGACTACGTTATCCTTGAAACCGACTACGACAGCAGTGCGCTCATTCTTACATGCATGGATGTAAATTTTGATGGAGTCACAGATTTGATTGAAATAGACTTTTTGAGTCGAGGAACTGAACTCGAAGGTTCCGTGTTTGAAAAATATGTTGACATTTTGGAAAGTTATGGAATTTGGCCCGAATTTGTTACTCCAGAGCAAGAATATTGCCCTTAAATACGGCAATTTGTTATTAATTCAAGAGCACAATAAATTTCTATTCAACCAAATGTTCTTTAAGTGGATTTGAATGCGCTTAATCCCTAATCCGTCATCAATTCAGTTTTTCCCCGTCCAAAATATTCAAAGCTATGCAATTCTGGAGTAGCACCTAATCCGTTAGGGATTTATCAATTTGCCAATAAAAAACAACGGGAGTTATTTTTTACAAGTACTTATGTGCAATTATGGCTAGCATTGTTACGAATGTCTCGACTCGAAGCACAGTTCGCTCGTGGGATTTAGCAGCGGGCAATGATAAGATAGCAACCACGTAAAGCACCTAGGGATTAGTTGGGTAAATGATGATTTCCCAACTAATCAATCTCCTTTCAATTTAATTTTAAGGAATACTAATAACGATGCTTGTAATTTGTTATCGAGTAGGGAAAATGAACACTTGTCAATTTCGGTGAAAAGGTTGATAGGTTAGACCAGAGAGTTTCAGAGTTACTGACTACAGAGTGCATTTAGTTCTGTAACGTTATACAAGCTAGGTGGTTTTGTAAATTTATTCCCTAGTAAATTATTGAGCAGTTTTGACATTAGATCCGAATTTGCACTTTGTCTTTTGCAATGAATCGATTTGTCCAATTTTGCCTTGCACTTCTCTGCATTTGCGTTTACCATCTTATGTCATTCGTGAACGGAAATGGAATAAATTTTCACCAGGAGGCTAATTGCTCAATCTTTCAATCAGTCAAACCGTACGACGTTTCCAGGAGGGTAAGAACGATGAGTTTTAAGTTCATTTGGTGACTACGTTTGATCGATTAATTTTTATTCTGATCAAAAACCTTTGCAAATTATATTCCAGTTTACTGGAACATGGAATTATGTTCGCCTTTTTACTGAAGAACCGATGAGGGCAAGTCCGAATTGTATAAGCACGACAAATATTGTTAACGTATCCACAGTTGTGATGAATATCACAATTCCACATCCTGAACCTGAGTACGGAGATGAATTAATAAGTACTCTCGTGTATGGAGCATTGGATTCAAAAATGGTAGGAAAAGGCCAGTGGATATTCTTCTCGGATAATCCCTTGGGTAATTACATATTGAGAATTATGAGTTTCATTAGCATTGCAATCTGCAATTTGTTTGAGTTTGAGTGTTTAATCTAACTGCTGCTTCCACTGTTTTGTAATTATTGCAGCGCCCTCAAAGTGGATTATTTTGGCAGACGAAAAGCCTCACATGTTGTATTTGATTTGTGGAGATTATCCAGACGGTACCTCTGCTGTGGGAGAAATTGGGATTCTCAGTAGGGAAACTGAACTAGATGATGAGGTCGCGGCAGGCTTCCAAGACATTCTACACCAGTATGACCTAAACGTAACGCTCAGCGTAATTCAACACAATCAGTGCCCAGAATTTTCGCTAAACTAGATTTAACCGAATTCTCGTTGTGATAATTAATCACAGCGACACATGTATACTTCCCGTCATGCATGTGGAGTTTAAGTTTGTTTAGCAAACTTTGCAAATGAGAGGAACTACAAGAGAACAGAAATCAAGTAAAGAGTCAACTTGGTTTTAAGATTTGTAATGCGGAGATTCAGTAATTTATGACTTACAAACGACGAAACCAATTCACAAGTGTAACAAAGTGTGACCTTGTTGTGTTCCTCGAATGTGCTGCACCGTCATTCGATTTGCTAGCATTGTAAGTGTACGGCTTTGTTGAAGCATCAAAAAATGTCTGGTTGGCTTTGATATGCAAACTGTGTTCAAAATTAAAAGAAATTTGTGAATAAAATATATTGTACATGCTTCGGGAGTGCTACAAAAAAACGGATGCCCCATTATTATGTAGTTTGGTTCCGTGGTCTAGTTTGGCTCCGGCT
This sequence comes from Hymenaphorura dentifera, assembly GCA_034699705.1. NCBI lineage: Eukaryota > Metazoa > Arthropoda > Collembola > Poduromorpha > Onychiuridae > Hymenaphorura > Hymenaphorura dentifera. The sequence goes on from JAQGCM010000099.1 coordinate 8,874, forward strand.
CTGGAGTCATAATGTTGCAACGCAACCTGGTAGGACAAAAGAGGGGACGATAAACTAAATGGAAGAACGAGGACATTATTTTGTAGTTGTAAACATGGTTGACGTATTGTCGACTGAATATGTGCCTCTGGTAGGTTTTACATTGTGTCTTGTTGGTCTATGGGGGGCTACTTAATGAATGGGGCTGTCGGGGAAATACCAAAGTTTAGGATTTGTGGCCATTTCCACACCCATGTAATTTCACAGCCACAGCATTGTACCCAAGAAACTTTTCCTTCAAAGTCTCCTATCACCTTTCCTAAATTCGGGGCATTCGGAATACATAGCTAGAAAAATGTACGGACTCTACGAATTTTATCTCTTCAACTGTACAGTCAAGTGTGAGGCGTAAATATTGTTTAAGTTAAGGCTGAACAACATTTAATAACAAAATTTGAAACCAATTATTATACCGAAATTGCAACACTTTTGCAAGGAGAAAGCAACTTTCACTTTGCAATTTTGTACTTTCATTCAAATTCGTGATATTTGGTAGTGTCAGCAGACCTGTTTTTTCTACGATTTCAGAATTCATTCGTCGACTTTCTTGTGAAAATGACAACTTTTGCAATTCCGGCTATCCATAGGTTCGTTTAACCTTTCCTCACTCTCTTAAAGGGAAAGTAATCAAAATGTGGGTCCTAGCTGTGGCTTATCATAGCGGAGTTCATTGGTAGCACTGAGTCACTCCAAACCCCCTTCTGCCCAAGTTTAAGTTTAAGATAGACGAACATCAAAAAGTATGATTGAAGAATAAAACTTTTTCCATCGAGTTTTTACGGACATCAAACTTATTATATTGTGGAGTTCAGAGGCCTGCAAAAGAGTTGGCCAAAATCTAATATACAAAAAGAATGTAGGACTCTACAACTAACCGGGTATTATAAAGACCATCATTGCGGGGCGAGGGTGGGCGTATTTGCATCATATTGCCACCGGCATATTGACTGGAGCGCTTTGCCAGCGCATCGCATCGCAGCGCAGCGTCAACGGTAGATTTCTTGAGGTGCAATATTATCGTGGCGGCATTGTAGTACTCATACTTATAGGTATTATTGTAAAAGTTTGAGAGCGACGTTTCGTAGAGGTTTTGAAGTGGAGCTCAGATGTCTGTAAATATATTTTGTCGAGTGAGAAGAGGGGAGTTTTATTGGGTCATTTCCAAAAGAAATGACACTCTAATCCGAGCTACGTCCCGTCTCCTAGCTTTCATCCTCTCCTCATTCCAAAACAACCAACACTCATTTCATTTCATGAGAAACACGGAATTTCTGGTGAGAAATCCAACCAAAATCACACTACACTCTCTTCCTTCGTAGGCATTTCGAAATCTGAAGTTTGAGTTAAAATTTTCAGTAAATTGAATCGAATTCTTTAATTAAGAATTTGATTCGACTTTTCGAATCCTCGACAAGAACAACCGCAACTGAACAACTTATGCAGGACAAATTAATATTTTTAGTAATTTATGCTGACCCAACTAAAACAGAATACAAATCAAGGCAAACCCACAACGCGTGTTCATACTATTAAGTCAAGCTGTGCTGTGATGGGAATCTGTTTAAAAAGTTTTCAAATATGAGTCCACGGATGCAACACACATACAAACAAAATGTTCTTGAGAGAGTCGAAAGTCACACAGTCGGTAAATTTTAGGGAAATGAATTTCTATGGTCCGCCTTCACATTTATAAATCTCATTCCGTCCCTTTAAACTTTTAGCTCTCGTAATCATCACGTCCTGTCAGTTCCGTCTCCGTCCTGCTAGTTGAAGTTGGAAGAGATGAAACTATTACGAAGGTTGTCCAAGTTTTTGGACAATGTTTGACTCGGAGAGTATCATGTCACAAGTCATGACACAAGTCTTTCCTGTCTCTGGCTGAAGTTGACTTGTTAAAAACACACATACGCTACGCAAGCTTATACGAAGAGAGAAATTTACATCTTATTTGAACTCTGTCAGCCAAAATACAATATTTGATTTTGTGAAACTAAACTTGACAGGACTTAAGATCAAGCTTTTGCCAAAGGAGCAACTCCTTTCTCGGTTCCTCGGCTGTGGCCGTGTGTGACTGTGGTTTTCAGCCTTCAAATCACGTCAGTTTGTATCCCAGCAGAAACTTAAGGGAAAGTCAAGTGAGAGAGTCAAGTAAATTTTGCAAAGTTTGAGCTTAAGATGCCCATGAGTTGATTTAATTTAATATTGTGGTGACATGAAATTCAGAGTAATGCAAATGAATACTTAGGGAAGGAAGCGCGTGCTTTCACCGAGTGAAAGTCACTTGGTAAGCCAGGAAGCATTTGACTTTACCCTGGCGCAATTTTCGTTATCGAAATCGTCAAAATGACAAAAATAAATTAGCAAGCATTCGAGAAACGAGACTTCATTTTAATTTTGTTTTACATGTCTTACAATTAAATATTACAGTAAATATTTTCATTTGGCACCTGAATTCAATTCATTCTGTCATATCTTACTTTTCATACATCTAAGCTTATCCTCAAACACGATTAATTTATTTCCTGACCCCGCGTGCGTCGGCTGTAAATTTAGCAAAACCAACAAATGTTTTATACATGTAGAAACATTACAATAGTATGTATTAAATAAGAATTTTGATGTCTTAAATATATTCGTATTTACGTTGGATTTAACCAGCTTTTCATATTTTTTTAGTTTTGTAATTTTTAAGTTTAACTAGATTAACTTAATTGCACAACTTTAAGTACTAACAACCAAACCAAATACTTCAAAATATTTTCATGTAAATTTGGTTTTGCGGCAAAGGTTGTCAAATTGACTTAAAAACTTTCCCCGCAACACTCATTCCCCGAAGACGGCAATCTTACAAAGCAAATTGATACAACACCACCTTCCATTTTGCAAAAATTTAATCAGTCCGACATTTACATAAGCCATTCGCCAGCATAGTACAAATCACGCCACACCTACAACAGTTTAATCTCGACGTATTACTTTGATATTGTTTCTGAAGACTTTTAGAATAACTTGAATATTTCAATAATAGTATTAACCCTATCTATAGGTATTGGTATTATTTGTGTTTTTTTTTGTTTGATATGAACTATTCATCACTCGGTCCAGCAACGTGTTTTCGACTGCAGTTTATGAATTGAAAAGCAAGTTCAATGAAAAATAACATAATACACAAATAATTGGATTTGTCAACTTCGACTTCTCGTATCTCAAAATAACTGGACTAAAATAATTTTAAACTGCCTTGATTGACAACTAAAATACGATGAAATTTTGCTGCAAACTTGGCCGATGATTTGGATTTAATTATAACTTATGCATTACACTTGTTCATCTCACAAGGGTTAAAAATATCTAAATTTGGTTGTCTCTGCTCAAGTTGCACCTAACATTTTGCCGTGTTGCATTGTTTTTATTGAATCCGCTTCTGCTGAAATAAGAGCAGAGCTCACAGCGTAAACAATTTGACACTGCATTCTCATCTTCAATCTTCGAAAGGTGGTCAATTCATATTCGCAAATCATGACTGATAACACTTTCAACGTTCACCATATGGCCTGAATATTAAATAAAGTCATTTTTAACCAAGGTTGACTTGCTCTTCGGTTTTCAGGAGAGAACCGCCTGAGAATGCATGAACAGCACAACAATTCACGACAGTCATCTCAGCGGGGACACTAGAGTGACAATGATTATGGGGATGGCGACATTAGGTAGAAGACAAATAGCAAATAATTCTAAAAGCGAATTGAGTGATATCTTAAGGGATGGAAAGATGGTGGTGGGCGCCGAGGAAGAAGCAGGCGGTGCATCACCTCTTCTGACTTCAGAGTTGGGGTCAAGATGATGTGGTGAGTCAAGCGAATCTCTTGGAGCCACAACTGTCAAAAGTAAAATGTAGACGTAAAATCAAACCTCAATTTTGTTCTGGATGTCCTAAAATCGTGACAATTTTGGGACTGCCTCCTATTAAAAACTGACTCATTAAACCGACCAAACAGATTGTAATTGAGGATCTCCAAAGGAAGAGAAGCGAAACCCGAATTATTGCCAAAGGCAGCCCGTAGTATTCCCTGTTCCAACTTCCAGCCCTTCATTTTACGGTCACATAACAAGTCGAGACTAGTAATAATCGGGTGGCAGTGGTGGAAGGTATCCCATTCAATAATAAAACCTTTGTAGTCGTTAAACCTGGACAGTTTTATTGCCAATTGACTGCCATTATTATGACTCACAAGAGTATTACATCTTTCTCTCCTCCCTGCCGACAAAGTCGAAGGTCTGGAACGACCCGTCATGTCGACCAACTTGCAACTTGCAGTTTTTCCCCTTTTTTCGCAAGGAGATTCTGGTCCTCAAACTGTTATTAATTTAAGGTCTGAGAATTGCAATCAGGAAAAGTGGAAACAGGGTATTTTTCTTATAAACTCCGTATGCTGGTTGGCATCAAAGTGCTAAGCTTGGGGAAGAATTTTAAAAATTCAGTAAGGCTTGGTTGACTCGACTTTCTTTCAAAAGAGAGTAAAACGTCCGAACCAATGGTGGAAGATTCGTTTCACTATTCGCTTGCTAGCACTTATTTATGGTAAAAAGAAAGAATTCATAAGAGGAGAAAGGTAGAACTGAACGTGTGGCTTTTGCCCTCGTGCCTAGTCTAAACCATTAGAGATGCATGACAAAGTAATAGAATCAGTTGGAGAATAATGAGATACGATGGATAAAGTGGACTGCAATGGAATTCAAATAGAGGGAAAAAAACTAAAGGATGATGTGGATGTGAGAAGGAAACCCAAGTGGAAAGAAAAACGTCGAGTCAGCAAACGAACCAATCTAGTAATCATATTGAGCATTTGACAGATGTGGAACGAACTCCCATTATTTTTTTGGGGGGTTTTAGCTGGGGCTCTAGATGAGTGCTTTGAGTGAAAGTAAGTGAAAGCACAATCACCAGCAAACATTGCTGGAAATCAAGGTTACATAGTTATTGTAAAACCTAAGAATTTTAAACTACTTGCGGAATCAATGACCTTATTGAGGCCAAAATGGAGACAGATGTTAATTTTGTATCCTAAGAATTTGCCCGCCTCCGTCTGTGTTTCCATTTGTTTTTTAAAAGTTTGGGATTACTAAAATTGCATAAAAATTGAGATGAACCGCCAATTCCTAGGAAAACAAGGAGCTAATGTTGGTCCTCACCTAAGTATGAATTTACTAGGGTGAGGAAATGCATGATTTCCACATATTTTTTGGTGCTGCAGATATTTCGTCAAGGAAATGCTGTAAAGAACTAGGCATGAGACACCACTGTGTGTTCGTTCGAGCATATTTCTTGATTTTTACAGTCGATAGCACCTTCATCATACATACAATCAGTCATCGTCATCCGTCACATCTTTACTCTTCTTCTAAAAGTCCAAGTCAAAAAAGGAGTAGAGGAAAGGGAAAAAGTCAAGTCAAGTGGATGACATGACACTTGAAGATGGCAATGGCCATGGCTAGGCTTCAAGTGGAAGATAGGCAGGAAAAGCTCGAAACTGGAACTACTGTATGCCTGCCTTGAATCTCATGAATATTCAAATTTTGGAATAAATTTAATTCAATTCTGCAAGTAAAGTCTAATTTCATCGGTTATTCGTGACCTCAAATTACAACTAGGCAAATCGCAATCCCTGCTTTTTATGGCCACCAATCAACACATGTGGAAGCCAGATTCCGAGCTTACCGTAAGTCCATGTTGACTCTGAATTTTTCGTATTGTGATGATGCCCTAGATTTCTTGACTCCGTACTCACTGCCGGTGTTGCAAAACCTGGAAAAAATTTGGCGAATTTTGTAAATTTAAATAGTCCTTTCTCATTAAGCTGACATATTGAAAATCTACACGGTTGCTGAATGTCTGAAGTTCTCGGGTGGTTTTAACATCAAATGTACACAATTACAAATCCATATTCTCCGGTCTAGTTTGCTAAATTCAACATTACGAAAATAAGTGGGGATCACCGGATCGCCTGCACACCCATAATTTGCTTGGGAAAATTTTAGTCTACACAAACTTTCACCTTTGTTACAAGTTCTACTGGTATGCTTTGCACTAACTGTGTCATAAATTTAACCCTCTAATCGTCTTGAGAAAAACAAAGATCTTACCTGGCAGTGTTACCACCTGATTCTCTGTCGCGCTTGAAGTGCCTTTATTCATTTTAATCTCTGCAAAACAACAAAGACAAACACAATGACTAATTAACCCTCTGGATGAAGGTACAATACAACAGAGTTCAAGGATTCCAAAATCTGTGGTTCTAACAAATGACCTAAACTTTCCAAAATTGCTGTTGCTTTTGCCACAGCAATGGGCGAGGGAATAACATTAAATGTATTTTCTAAGGACAAAACGTGCAATATCATCGTATCGTATCATTCATCGTATCATCTCTAAAGCTGATGGCCGTATCAAGGGAGAAAATGTTTCAAGTGTTCGGTATTCGCTCGACGTAGGACCGCGCTGCTGTTACCCCCAAGAAGCAGTCCTAGTCCTAGTCTCCGACTCATAGCCACAGCCCTCCCTTTCGTAGTCCTAACAGACTTGGTAATCATAAATAATGCATTTTCTGTGGCCAAAAGAATGAAAGAGAACAGTTTGGTGGGTTTGGCGAGGGACTCTCCAATTCAGTCAAGGTTTGTGTAACCATAATATCATGGAGCAGAGCTGTTAGTGTTATCGAAAAAACGAAAGGAGATGAGAAAATAAGTTTTTCGCTCTTTTTTTTGTCTTGGGCCTTTCAAGAGAGGAGAAGAAAGTGACTCGTTTCCCAAACCTAAGGAAGCATTACATTGACTCCGCAGAGTTTACTGAAGACATCAGCATCAATTTCTTTCTATTTTATTCTCAGATGGCCTGGAGAAGTGAAGGAGGACTGACTACGAGTAGTCGTAGTACTAGTTGAATTCTTCTCTCTTGAATATTGGCAATGCTTGGAATGCGATATTCTGGCTCCGAAATCTAAACCGAAGAATAGGAATGGATTTCAAATGAAGTACTTGCACACGACGATACATGATATTTTAGCCTGCCTAGCTCGTAGCACTGAATTCTATTCTCCCGTAAGAATTATGTCTCTGTTACTTGTTCATAGGGAGAAAACATTACACGACTTTCTACTTGCCCAACAGACAAACATTGGGTTGGCATTGGCTCAAGTATGTTTGTAATGCGAGTGTGTACACCACCATCCCCAACCATCAAAAACAACCACACCACAGTGCAGTACTTTGTGAAGCAGGAGATACAATAGGCAAAAGGCAATAGAGAATGAAGTAAGTGGGTTGAAGAGTTGAATTTGAAACATATGCATGGAATGGATCCCTGAAATCATAGTCGTCCCGAACTTTATAAGTGTACTTGACTTTCTCCTCAGTATATTTATTTGCAGGCCAACATCAATGGCTAGGAAGTCTGTATACAATTTCAACTCAATAAATTTGATGGAATACTTGAGAGACAGGCTTCAAATATCCGTCCCTTCCATGAAGCTACGCACTCATAACCCCAATTTCATCATTGCGAGTCGAGTAGGCAAATTGAACTCAAACTTATTGGCTAAAATTCTTGAGAGGAAGATGAATATGAAAAGATATGTGCATATGTATGTAGGTCAAAATTCTACTGGGAAACTAATAATGTATGAATTTTAAACTTTAGGGTTGGTGAAAGTAAAAAATACAAGTTTGCACGCTAAGCAGTCAGCCGTGCTGCCGTACATAAAATTGGTTGCAATAAGTTCGTTATTACTACATAATATACTGCCAAAGTAAGGCAGTCAAGTCAGTCTTTGGAGAAAAGTCACTTTATTAACTGAGAAGAAATTGACAGAGCAACTACAGCAACAGCAGCGGTAGTATGAAGTTCTAGTGCTACCAAAGTTTCGTTCATTCTGGGTTGAACCTTTTGCTAAGGACCGGACTCTGTATCTTAGGACATCACAAAAAAAACCATAAAGTAATTTCGCTCAGTTCAAAGAGAAAAAATAAATAGAGTTGAAGAGTTTGTGAGAAAATAGCAATGGAATGGTAGATGTGAATTCAGTTGAGGGAATTGGATGATTGGCACAAACAAGATCGGGACGGGAGGAAAAAGTCAACTTCTTTTTTTGCTCTGCTCTGCTCACGCCAGCTCGGGAATCGTACGTACGTTCGTATCTTACTTGGTGAGGGTAGAATCTAGAAAACTAGAACACATTTATTTCATGTTTTCTTCTAGAATCAGATTCGCCTCAAACTCAAACTTAGGGCTACGACGTTCCCAAGTGTTTTCCCAAGGAATGCTTTCGAATTTCTGGAATTTTGAAAAACTCACTTCTCTCTTCGTTCAGCATTCCTATTTATCGCATGTCGTCGCAAGTTTTTACTTGATAAGATTTTGGTTTCTTAGGCTTGCATAGATATTTGAGGGGTGAGAAATCAAGCAAAGCTATTTTGAATTTCAGAAAAAATCCTAGCCAAGAATTGTTTAATTCAACCCACAATTCTCTATCAACCTGACAATTTTAATCAGTCCCGCATAAACGAATCTGTCGAATATAAAATCAAGCAAGATGCTGTCAAAACTTAAAGCTAGTATTTTAACCACATCAACTCGCCTATTCAACAAGGCTTTTTACTCTAAGTATTAGATTGGCAGCCGAGAAACGTGGTACTAAAGAGTTTGGAAGGAATAAATAGGAAAACAGATACAGTGCTTTTTACCCACAAAAAAAACTCACTTGTAAAATTGGAAGGATATATCCTGAAGACTGACTAGAGCGACTCAAGTAAAAAGTGACTGAATTTATATAGTCGGGGAAAAAGAGACAAGCATCTGTCTTATTGACTTCATACTGACTCTCACACGTCTCTTTTGTTATTTCACTTTCTTCCCTGTCAAGCCATATAAGTATTCACTTACTCCGTGCAAGCAGCACAAAATGCTCAAGCTCTTGTCTCCAGTCTTCAGACACAAAAAACACAAACACACACATTCCACTTCATCATAACTTCCTTCACTTCTGACATTTAAGCTAGCTTAGTCGCAACCATTTTGTGCGGGTGGGATAAAAGTTTTCATTGATATTTTTCACCCAAACTGGTTTATAAGTTGGTTAGGCAAGCTCTAATGTTTTGTAAATTGAAAACTTTGACATTTGAAAAATTTGGTTTCCCAAAGGAATGCAAATTTCTAATTAGGGCCGAGAACAAGCTTGCCAATTCTGACTGAAAGTGAAAGCTCTTATTTTAATTTTTGCCTCATAGGAGTACTCTGTCACTGTCGTCGCCGTATCTAGGCACAAAAAAAATTCTGTGGCGGCAATACTTTCTCCACCCGCTATCTTTGGAAGGGTTATTTAATTTGGAATGCATGCATTATCTATTAGCAGCATGGTTTCCTGAATACATTTTCCACTTTCCTTGCATGTGTGCATCTGTCAGGAATCGGCGGTTGTGAGATAATGTATTATGTGGAAGAGTAAGAGACGATCACTGATGATGGGGCTTGAAGACCTAGGCGGTGGTGAAAGTGAAAAGGATTGCAAAACAGAATACAACAGCCGATGCATAGGGTGAGAGACTTGATCCAATATATGTTTGGTCGGCCCTCTTTTCTCTTCACACTTTGATAAGGAGTTTAGGTTTGAATTTTTTTTGGGCCTTATCGAAGATCTAACCTTGATGGGATTTCATGCGGGAAATTCTTCTAAGATAGCAGCACCCTTTGCCTTTGTATTACGCGAAACCCCTGCAACAACTGTCCGTATATTTAGAATGGACATTACGCACCGGTTCCGTCATGCATTTATTTTTGAACCCCTCAGACCACCATCACTTTAATGCACTACTACTTGATCCGTCTTCTCACCACAGGGGCTATCCACACATCGATTTTATGCTAAGTAACTCCTTGTGTACGTTTTATGAATGTATATGTACGTGTGTGTGTGTGCATAGTACATGAGTAAATAGAGAGAAGACCCGGAGAAAATATTTTTGCCCTGTCTGGAGAAAGTGCGTTGGGAAAGTCCTAGCTTCCTCCAGACGCGCTGAGAGACGATAAATAATATGAGGGAGTGTAGAGAGCAGTGGAGCAGGAAATACGGCAGGAAAGATCCATTTACACTGTACTGCACTGCACTCAACAATTCCACTGGGTTGCTCCTTGGGCTAAGGTGACAATCATTTTCAAGAGAAAACAATTGTTCCCAGCTTCCCTGCTCTGCTCGTCCTTCTTCGCATTCACATTTGCATCCAACTGTGTGTGAATTCAGTTGTTCAAATTCCTTCATGGAGTCTAAATGTAATGTCTTCCTTCCATGCCCAACCATTTACATTTGAAGAGAAAGGCACTTCATTTGCATGATTTACATTTGCTTCCATTTAGGAAAGGATGGAATTCGAGGCTCGCAGTCAGACTAGGCTGGCTATGAATTAAGCCCTCCAGGTTAACTACAGAAAAGTGTAATTGCTCAAATCTGAGCATCAGCAAAAGCTAACTGGATTCTCTTGACTTATTGCATTCAGCAAATAGCACGCATTAGCACAGCTACAATTGATTAATTTATTTATTTTTGTAATATGACCGAAGGCAATTGGGCTCAAAATTTAGTGCTAGAAAGTACTTACCGTGTAGACGAATGCTGTCTTCAGCTTTACCTTTAAACAAAAGAAATAATCAGTTTAAATGAAAAAGCAATGAGTCAGTTTGATATAAAAATTCAGTGGAAATTCTTCTAACTCCCGAGAAAACGAAAAATTGTAAAAATACCCAGAAAAAATACCTAATGAGTTTGTAGCCACACAGTTATACATCCCGACATCTTTTTTACTAAAATTTCGAATTGTAATTTTCATGAATACTTTGTATGATACACGTGTCTCCTCGATGGAATATTTTGTGCTAAAAATCCGAATAATTTTATTAGACATTTTTTGATTACATCAGTAGCAATATAGTGTAATTTGCATCTTGTATGACTTTACGCGTGAAATCCTTGCACTTTTTGCAATCAAGTGTGTTGTAAATTTGTTGGGGGATATTGGGTTTTCTTGTGAGGCAGGAAATTTCTAAATGGGAAATTCATGCAACACACATCAACTTTGAAAATGAAATCGTAGAACACAGTCAAGTGAGAATTTATAGGATAGGCTATTGCGTTAATTGTCTTTTTTTTGTGGTGGTGGTGGGGGAGGGGGTTAAGGGGCACGACCACGGAACATAAAAGATGCGTGCACCATGCATGCAAGTAAGTCGAAAATGATGATAAATGATTTGTTTGAAAAATAACCTATTTTTCAGCCCTAACCCGTCAATGAGCATCTCTCCTCGGTTTTTCATCCAGTAGCTAAAGGCTTTAGGACAAGCTTCGATGTGGCACTCAAACGAGACGTCGGTTCCGTAAGGTGCTCCAAGAATTTGAGTTGGAACTTTTATCAAGGGTGGAACTGTTCAAACGAGACAATAACAACCCAATCCCACATGATGAATTACATTACATCAAATGTATTCTTCTATTCTTAAACTAAGCAAAGAAATACTTAGAAGAGTTCACAGATTTTTCTAACCAATCCTTCAGCCCAAAACTACCTACATTGGCCTTTACACCTACACGGAACACGGAGATTAGTTTGCATGACAGTCGTAATCTCCTTGCTTTTTTTCTCTTTCTTTGTATTTCATCACTCAAGCGATGAGACAGACAGCTGGGCTCAGATTTGAGGCGAGGATTACTTACAATTTACAAAACTTGTTTTGACAAATCTTTTGATTAATGTCAAATTAATTAATGTTCTCTTAGCCCTCAAACTTATCCTATTCAGGAACGGAGCCAAACATTACTTTCTCCGCCATACAAGATTAGTTCTTTTCAAAGTTATTGGCTCTCAAAATGAGTATTGTAATGGTTCCTTTAATGAAAAGCTCTAGAAATCACGAGCAAAGCCCAAGAATCGGTAATCAATAACAAAGCAATATTACGTCAGATGTTATTAGTAAGTATTATGTCTTTGTGTCGGCGCTTGGTGGGGTCATGCTATGACTCCTTGTTGGATGAAAAGAGGAAAAATAGCCGATAGATCACTTGGAAAGAATGAAGGAGCTGTCTTTTGCTGGAGAGTGAGTGACCATATTGAAAGATTTGTCATGAAATGAAAAGAAAGGGAAAACGAAATTGACCCGGACCATCGCCTACAATGTTTTCTTCCAAATCATCCATAACAATGGCATATTACACAAGTCAGTCTCAACCCAGCGTAGCACATATTGGAAGTACTATTTCATCACAGAGTAAAGAAATTCAATCGTCGATTTGTTCTGGACAGCTCGGATATCAAAATCTAAGTTAGCGAAAGCACAAAATTGAGAACAATTTATTCGAATTTAGATTAGCAAAGAAAACGTAGCTACCGAATTCTGCCAAGAAGGCAGCCTACCAACTTACTAAACATTCTGTGAACTCTGTCCTAATTATTTACACATTCTAATGACTAAAAAGGTGACAAGAAATCCTTACAATTGACGTCGAGAGTTATACGTTTGGAGACTGCTGGAGGAACTTCATTTGTGGCAATGCACAAGTGCGTTCCCATTTGGCGGCGGTCAAGTCGTATGAACTGAAGGGTATCCCCAGTGATATTATCAAAACCTATAAGGAAATCAAAGCACGCATCAAAAACTCATTCCATTTCATCGCTTTTTATATCATTCGGATTTCCAAGTCCAATTCTTTCTCTTCTCCTCTTCCCTCCTTCGTAGAGAATTTCATCCTTCCAAAAACTAAACCTAACGTTAAGGCTTTGGCTTTAGAATTTACACTTGCAATGCCATCGTTCTCATCTCAACGGTGATGGCACATCGTGCTCATCACTGGTATCGTTCAACGCTCCTCCAAACGAATGTTGATTACTAAGGCCAGGTTCGGCCATTTTTTGCAATACTTGGAGAACCTCGAGGAGAAATGAAAAAGGAAAAGTTTGGGGTCTTATCCACCCAAGCATTCTTGGAAATTAAAGTGGGTAAAATGTGCTACTTGGTATTCTCCTCAAATCCTCATATTATGAGTTAATTTCAACCAGTTTTGAGATCCCACAAATTCGATTTGCTACATTTACTCTTGACTTTATTACAAAGCTACAAGAATATAAAAGAGATTCCGGTTCTCATTTGACACCGAAACTCAGCACGTAACCCATTTCAAATTTAATCAAATGCTGGAGGAGCCTCAAATTATATCGGCTAATTCAATTGATCTATTTAGAACGGAAGCTATTTTAGAATTAGCACTTAGTGTGACGTTATAATTTCACTGGAAGATACCTCGAGCCAGCAATGAGTTCAAACGCGGCAAAATAATTTTTATTACATTTAAGCATATTTTTCACGCCCCACGCTCAAAATGGCATGGACTAAGGGAAATTAGGTGATAAATAGACAATTGATTCTGTTTGAAAGCCGAGGACTTTAACTTCAAAGCCAAACAGCCCATTTACTTTCACTCAAACACTTGCAAAGTCTCTTGAATCTTGAACCCAAACACCTTACCTTTGTAAACATCTCGGAACCCTCTGCGCAATGATATTTTTTCATTATCTTCACGCTTCCAAATAATTCTTGGAGTTGGGTGTCCTGAAACAATTTAATTTATTTGTAAATTCATACCGAATCCCATCGAATACATTCTTCAATTGAATTAAATTTGTGCACGTGAACTGAAAGAATTCAGCTCGATTTTACCTGTAGCTCTACAAATCAGCGTAGCATTATCTCCTTCACGAACTGTCATGTCTGTACTAGTCTCTTCATCTATAATATTTGGTGAAACTACAAAGTGGAAAGTGCAATAAAAATATTGTCAAATTTTTGAATGTTTCAAAACAAATAAAAAACATGGATATCAAAGGTTCGCCTAGAATTGAAAAGTAGCACTAAGTTCTTTCCTGACAACAAGAAAAGCTTTTCTTAAGATTCCTCGACGGCTCAACATTTGCCCGTGTGTGAACATTTTCACCCGAAAAACAGTAGTCAAAAATACTTTCACCGAAGCTCGTAGTAGGATGTACATTACTTTCTCTCTTTCTTTCCTTTATTGCTCCTTCGACCCCAACCAAACCAACCAATGGTGAATGGTCTTCTCTCTTTTCTCAGTCTCATTCTCCAACTCCATCTGAAAAATGAGCTCTCTTTCCTTGCACTCAACACTTCATTCATGTTACGACCATAATTACTTTTTCATCTTGTTAGGCAATGAGATATTCAGTTTCTAATGATTCTTTCTGCTCGGAACTCGAGCCTTGAGATTTTCTCAATGCAATGCAATGCCACAATAGAAAGTTCTTGATCTACAACTATGTGAAATGTGAATGCACAGGCATACTAGGAACACACAGTCAGTCTCATATGTTTTTGTCAAGATTCCGACAATTTATTAAGCCTGGGCCCATTTTCTTGCACGTAAGAACAACATCAGAGAAGAAATTGTAGCCTACTCGGATGTAGTACGGAGTGAGTGCTTCCGCATTCAAAGAGATAGTGGCAAGCGTAATTAAAATTTTAATTGGGGTAATATTACAAAAAAGTAACCAAAACTTGTATAATATCATCTTTAATTTCACACCGCACTTGTTCAATTTCATCGAATCGACTTGCTTAGTTTTTGGAAACTTTACTTTCTCTTGATTACAAATTCACCCTAGCCTGTAGGAAATTTACAAATATTGGACCACAACGTCGAATTCCAGGCTGTGAGAAGGGGGATATCCAAATCTCAATTAAGTTATTTTTGGGAAATGCCAAATGTTGGAGCTGTCGGGGTCGGGTTTCTTGTAAGAGCAGAAAGGAGAAGTAAAGGCAATACGCTAACTACTTTGTACGTATATGAGAAAGAAAATGTGGTCATGTGTCAGACTTATTGGCCGAAAAGAGTTAAGTTGGGTGATGAAGATTGGAACTTTATTAAAAGTGGTAACAAGCTCCTTGGTAGGGAAAAGCGACTTAGTTTTTCGGGGTCTCGTGTTCCTTTTTCCTCGTCGTCTTCCTCTTCTTCCGCTTCAACCCTGCCTGCGACTAAATTTTCACTTCTCTCCTGTTCGTTCTGATCTCCGTCTTCTTCACCGGAGTATCTCGTATCTCCACAAAAATAAATCAACCAGCCCCGAGTTTTACGAGAAAACTTATGCAGCTCCACTTGCATTAGACTATCATAGAACCAAAGTGCAGTGCAGTAACATTGCGTTGCATGAGTCGAGTTCAACCAACTCAACAAAGCTTGGAGAAAACTAATACCAACACAAGACTCGGCATTAGATAATATAGCATGAACTTGTTAGAGGCCCCCCAAAAATAACAACTCAAACATCACAGCATGCTTCATATTTTCGTCACTTTCAGCCACGCTGAAATGTCTCAACCAAAATGTACAAAATAAAACTCGCCGACTTCTAGTATTGAAATTCTCGGGCTTCATATTTATTATTTCCCTACAGTTGCAGTTGCAGTAGCAGATGAGTTCACCGACAATGCCAAACATTGCCATTCGGAGAAAACATTTATTGAAAGCATGCGTTTGAATTGTGCCCACTGCTATCCAAAAATTGGCTCATTGCTTGGTTGGAAATGAAAACACAAATTTCTGATCAAAAATTTTCAAAAATGGCAATCATCCCTCCTATGGTTCGCAACTTATGATTCAAAATCCAGCTGGGATTGCTTGCACCTGAGCTGATCACGGTTGAGTTGACTTTTGGAAGAAGCTTAGCGAAAGCCACTTTCCAACACACCGTCATATCATCCTTCCTTTGACTAGGACGCGTTTTGGTTGTTTTAAATTAATTACTTCTGTGTCATCGCTGCGGCCTCTTCCTCTACATTTAGTATTTGTGTTATGTATGTATTTTCGGGACTCCAGAGAGAAGTTTTGGGTTGGGAGGTGATGATGCTGAGTTAATGCCTAGGCGCTTCGGTGTCCTGTGCGCGCTTATCTCATCTAGTCTTCATATTATTTTGAAGTCAATGTTCGCTCGACGGCTCGCAGGTCTCGCATTACAATGTTGACATTCGCTCGTGTCAATCACTGACTGATGATGAACTTCCCAAAGTCCCTACCTACCATCTCTCGCCTAAGCCTCGTATAATCAAGGGGAAAGTTTATTTTCAGACTTATTAGAGTGAGAAGTTTCAAGGTAGACGGGAAACAAGTCAAGCCGAACGCATAGGCGCCGTTGATCAAAGGGTTTGGGGAAATCCATGGCATGCGGTGAGATTGGGAAGTGACAGAAATTAGACTTTCACTCAAAATGACGAGGATGGTGAAGGTACCGCACTTTCTCTAGCCTTACCTTTAGTCAGAGTCAGGGTGTACGTACGTTTTGCAAATTCCAAATCAAATAAATTTTACGAGCTTGTTTCTATTTATATGTTCTACGCATATTTCTACCAATAATTATCCAACAAAATACTCAAGTGCCTTAACATGAATTTATCTGCCTCATGCAATACTATTTCTAGGTTTTGGTAATGAAAAAACAATATATTAGCTTGCGACATTTTAACTTACCGTGAACGTCAACACAGCCCAGTTGTTTTTTCATTATTGCTGAATTGATTTGGCACATGTAACATCCTAAAAAAATGTAGACCGCATTATAGAGAACATAACGAAAATTGTGGGTTTATTTCAAAGCTTGCACAGCTACGGTATTCTTACCTCCATCCGACTTTCGAACTTGTCTCAAATGTAGATTCCAAGTTTGAGCACCGTCATGAGTGACAGTAACGCGGCTGTTGTGCGTCACAACTTTAGAGTCAAGTGTAAGAATGGTTTGGTCATCTGCTCTAATCCAACCCACCTGAACAACACAAAAAATTTGCCAGTTATTTTGGAGCAAGAATTTCAGCATCGTCTGCTGCTTGGGATTATTTTACTGAACCAATGAAAGCCAGCTTCCTAGTCGTATTTTAATAGAGGTGCGGGGTAGGATTTACCGCACTGCCAAACCAAACCAGTGCAATGCAAATACGCGTTGGCAACGAACACGTAATAAAAGAAAGGAAGAGTGCATCAACCGTGAAATTGTCATTTAAATGAGGACATCCTACAGCGTGGATGCTGAATACGAATGGGGAAAGTCTAAGGAAATCGCAAAGCAAATAACACTTTTAGAAAGCATCTGCTGCTTTCTTCTTTCTCCCTATTCCAGCCAGCCTTAAGCCAACTTTCACTTTCGAGGTTTGTTTTCAAATTTAAGTTCCTTAAAATCACTACACATAAAAAATTAAACTTGACTTTATTAGCGATCACCGCTATATGGAAATACCAATGGTGTCTGTCTGTCACGTTATTCTTGAGCAATTCTTGACGTAGTAGCTTGGCTTTGTTATCTCAACTATTGTAGACCAAATCTAACCCTGTGTTTCTTATTGAACAAAACTAAACAACATCATTTCCCTGAACATTTTCAAGTCAGTCGAACATTTTAGTACATTTGATCAATTCATGAAAATTGCCTTTTTGGTCTCTTGGAAATATTGAAAAATACTCGAATTTAAGGGCGAGACGAAGAAATATGCTCGCAGACAAAGGCAAAACGGTCAGAAGGGTCATCCAGGAACGATTGGGACTGGATTGTCACGGAAAATGGGGTGTTTCAAAAATCTGCACGATGGTTAGGGCACTTTGCAAATTTTTATGTTAACTCAGGCTGTTTCACTCGCTTATTGTGGTTAATAAATCATCTTTACCGCTGCAAACGATCGCACTGTCCAATGTGCTGTGCACATTTTATTGTCTTCAAACTCATCAAATCAACCCCCAAAAATCGATGTCTTATTCTTCCAATGCGACCATGACTCCTAATAAGTTCTTGAAAACACTCTCAAGAAAGGAAGAACTATGATACATTTACAATTCAACTCTACGCCAATCGTATTCAAAATCACGACAAATTTCGTACTCAGATAAGTTTTGTGACATATTCCTACAGAACCTATAAAATCAGGTCCTTCATGCAGTTTGTTCTGAGCATGAAGTTAGATGAAGTTTGCTAAGTTATATCCAATAGGATAGAAGATCGCAGAAACCAAGAGAGGACAATAATAGACTCGTGGGTTGGCAAAAGTAAGCGTGGACGTAGAAAGAGTGGATTTTGAGTGTGTCATAACCAAGGTATAAATGGGTAGAGAGTGATCATTATATTTGAGCACCTATATTCATTTGTGGCCCAGGAGAGTGCAAGACATTGTCATAAAATGCGTTCTTTGAAGACTTTCTTTCCTTTGTAAGTGTGAATAATCTTTGTCCCTCATAGACCTCTTTCGTATTATTATCATCCTCTTTCCCTTTCCCACCACCTCCCAACCAATTCTAAGGGACGGAAGGAAGACCCATTACGCTCACGACCAAAAACATCATTTCTTTGAATTTGCATCCCTAATCTTGTCATCAATTGTCAAGGGAAGGATATTTACTTTTTTGAGCAGATAAAAGCAGAGCTCCTTGCATTTAGTTCTACTCTGCACTGCTCTGCTATACCCCTCAACAGATTCTATTTCTATTTCTCTCGTGAACTTTGATTGCTGCATTCATCTTTGACAGATGCAATCGGAAAAATCATAAATTACTAACCCTTCCTTTTATTAATGAAAAAAACATACTCGTCAGTAGAGCGAAAGAAGTTGTCTAATTATGCCAAAAAAATTTTTTTAGACCTAATATGATTTCAATGTCATGGACCACTTTTGACCCATTTAGCCATTTGTTCATGTGTTTGTGACAAAGACTAGCGACCTTAATGTGTAAGAACAAATTCAACTTGGTGGAACCCCAAGTTCAACCAAACTTTTAAACAAGTCGGAATGAATTGCACTCGAAAGATTTATTTGGCCCTATAAATTACCTCACTTTGGGAATATGTGTTTGTCTGTGCCCAGGCGGCCAAATTTTTTTTTGGTCATTTGGAAGGAATTTTCCCCACCGGGGAAAGCATCGGATCGCATCGCGCAAAGCTTTGTCGTGGAACTCTGTGTTTCTTCCACAGCAAGTTTCGTCGCATACACACAGTACAGTGCTGGAAACGCAAATCGCATTGCATTGCATTGGGTTGAAGTTGGAGAAGGCTCTTGCGACGTCGAGGTAGTTTATATTGGTGATGAACGGTCTTTTGCCACACATGATGGTTCTCATAATCTTTCTCTCCACTACAGAAACTGCCGAATGCGAATGCAATGAAGTAAACAGAACCTGAGTGAACTTGGCGGCGGAATAGTAGTACCACAAGCACAAGCAGCCCAGTACCGTAACCTTACCCCTCATACGAGCACGGGTAGGTAGTACGTAAATTGTGTGTAGTATTTCTAGATAATGTGAAAGTCTGGTGGCTTGGCGTGGTGATCCACCATAACTCTCACAATCAGTATGATTTTTATCCTCTGACCATAATCTCCCCCTTTCTCCCTCTTCCTTCATTCATTCATGATAGTCCGACTCGCAGCCAGTGCGGTGCGAGTGCGGGATGCAATGTGAGAATAGTTGTTGCTTAAATGTTCACACACTTAAACCAAAAGTGCATTACCATGTCCATCCATTAAAATTTCTATTTGTAATGCAATAAATGCAATGCACAAAGCATACGAACATACGTCTGGCTCATTTCACCCACTCTGCCTTTCGCAGCTAACGCATTTGTCGTTAATTGACATTGAAATACATCCAGATCCATACTCGCTGGCAGGGAATTAAAAAATTATGCTGGACAGAGCAGAGAGTGAAAAGTCAAAATGAAATAATTTGATAGAATTTAGCAAAATCCTTTTGTTTCCGTTTTTGCCGTCCTGGAATTTAGAGGTTGAAATAATCCCAGCTTTCACTTCTAGAGAGAAAGAGGAGCGAAAGATACAGCAATCGAAGACACATGTGCCATTTAATTTCCGACGCACCCGTCACCCAAGGATGACAAGAATTGTCCAGCCGTTCCCAACTTTCCCTATTGCACATCTTCGAAGAGAATTCAATGAACACGAGACTACGAAAGAATGCGAATACAATGCAACTCGTTCTTTCTGAACAGGAATTTTCTATATCTTTGCGATTGAGTCAGTGATGAGATCGAGACAATACCCGGAAACGGACTTCATAATCTGCCGTCCACTGCCCAGAAAAAACTCGATAAATACATCATACATTGCACAGACTCAATCCCTAAGAAATGTATGTATGTAGTTCTGTTGAAAATGCCGCCGTACAGTTAGAGAAAATACTACTACAAAACATTAGAAGTAAAAGTTGGAGAAATGTCTTTCGGTTTGTGGAGGAGGGCCACTGACGTCGTTTTCTGTTCACGCATTATTCGTTTCGGTTCGGCTATTTCCCCCTCTGGTTGTAGAGTTTGAATTTTGCCTTTTCTTCTTTTGGGTTTAGATGTTGCTCTCGGTGAAGGGTTTGGTAGGGATTTTATGGCCCAGAGCAGCAACCGATTACAATGAATTTTTGTCACATAAAACAAAAGCACGACAACGGGAATGTCTCACTTAGTGGCTCTGTTATGTACACTACATTCACTACCCCTTTCCTGGCGGTCCGGGTTTTGCTTGACGCAATTTTCCTAGGCGAAAGTAGAACAGTGATTATTCTAACGTGTGTCTACTACTCTATAATGCATGCATTGCGTACTTTGCCCGACGACGACGTCTGCGATTTGGCTATAAAGACAAAACATTTATGACTGTGCGGCCAGACCCAAGGCTTGGCACTTGAATTGCTTCGCATGTGGTCGTCTTGATTTTTCCCAGATTTCCTCTATTGAATCTGGTTTATCGTAATGAAAAGCTTCTAAAGAAGGCGTAAAAGGTTATCCCAAAGTCAAGCCCTTGTATCTAATGCAAAGCCATAGAAAGATGGAATTTTGTTTATTAGTTAATTGTTGGAATTGCAATCTTCGACAATGGACTGACTGAATGGACGGAACGCGGAAATAAATTATTAATGACTGGCACATTGCTTCATTTCGACCGTTATCTTAATGGAAATTTAATTTGGTCTCCCGCCCCTCCCGAGACGACCCATGCAAGATCTTAATTTCTGATAATTACTCAACACTTAAAAGACCGAAATGAGTTTACAGCATCAGTTTGACTCAGAAAAACACTTACTTTAAATTTTCCCAAGTTAGATACGACACAAGAAAGGACTGCCTCCCGCCCTGCAGGAACTGTGACATTTTTGATACCTTCAAGAAACTCTGGCTCATTGTTCCCTGACCCTCCGAGTGCTTCACTGAACGTGTCTGAAAGAGAAAAAAAATGAAGAAAATTTGTTAAGAAAATTTATTCCATTTCATTCAGTTTTACCCACACTTTTTCATGACTTAATTGCAGTTGGATTTGGTTGCCGACGTTTTGCTGGAGAAAGTATGACTTCTTTCTCCTCAGAAAATGACAGCTTTCTTTGAATGTACATATTTGGTCCAAGTTTTTGGGGTGCTATGCTATGCTACGCTATGAACAAAATGGAAAAAAGGCAAGAAAGAATTCAAAATATCTAAGAGAGTCTCAATTTTGCTGCCTTCATTCAAGGCTGGCTTGCTTTCTGCATTTTCCCTTCAAAAAAAAATTACTCGGGCGATGTAAAAAAAAGTTTCCCCTTCATTTAGAGCGTTAGTCAAATTTAACTAATAAGGAATGGAAATTGGAGTCGAACGAGATTTTTCTTCCGATTTCTTTTCCCTTCTTATGGTTGACTCGACTCGTCTTCCTTTTCCTTATTCTTCACCCCAATCCAGGAGCAAAAAGCTCTAGGAAAATAAGCCCAGATTGGTTTTTTTCTTCTTCTCTCCTTTTCTTTCCTTTCTCTCATTCCTTGGTGCGAAAATTCACTCGTTCGTTCATTCATTCATTCAATCAACCTCACCAAGTCTAATTCGTCTTTCCTATAACAAATTTCTTTTTCCTTCCTTCCTTCCTTACTTCGTCTATAATATTTTCCTAATGCACCATGTACCTTACCAAGCAACCAAGCTGTTGGTTCCTCCTAGGAAAGTTCCAATGTAAGCTGCCATGGCATGCCGTTAGTTTCCTACCAGCCAGATCAGCACGCACTTATGGAAGGAGCAATAGTTCGGTGGGTTCGCTGTGCGTGCTGGCAAATTGACGCTGAATAGGCAAGAGAGTTGCTTAAGTCGTGCAGAAATCCAATCCACTCACATAGGCTTTTACCGCTGGTTTTATTGCTTCTTAATTTTTCCAAATTCCTTAAGTTTGCAATTTTGTTCTTCCGGGTTGGATGATGCGTATTTTTAATATGTATGAAGCGAATAAAAAGATGAGAAAGGGGCTCATAGCTTTGTGGGTCAATGTTACACCGTCTCTAAATTTGATCATGAACTTATAGCAAAATTGCAACAATACGAAATGATGAAATCTAAAAATTTGCAAGTTTTCGTTTACAGACCGCCTGATTTTAAGAAATTTGTTTAGTGGGACGAGGTTATCTGGTTAGATACTCGCAATACTTCCTCCCCTGACAGATAAATAGCAGCCCAGCCAACAGACTCCGAACACACACCCGCACGCAGAAGATAAAATATTTGTGAGTGTTTTGTTTTAAAAGCTTAGTTTCAAAGTCTTTGCTAGTGAAAAGACATACATCATGTACAAACAACAACACATTCAAGTCTAAGGACGACGAATTCAGTGGAATGCCGACAATGCCGAGTGAGTAGTGATGGAGGGATGGAAGTGAGTGTAAGTGTGTGCGATTATTTGAGTCATGGAAGGTAATTGATGGGATCGCACTTTTCTCGTCATGTTTATCCAGACATGATGGAGAACGTGATTGCACTCGTTGAAAGAACCGCGGGTAAGGAACCGAAGCAGCAAGCCGCCGTTGCCGCCAAGACAAGGCGAGGTTTGTTTTTGCCGGGCGCTAAGCAAAGAAGGACTTTCTCTCCAAGTATATTGTGGAAAAAGATCTGGCAAATATTCTCAGATATCAACGTCAAGTACGATAATATACTTAAACATACATAAGTAAGGGACTTCCACGTACAAGTGGTGTGTGTGTGTGCCTAGTGTAGTCCTCAAGAGCTTTCTCTCTCTTCTTTCATCCCGACAAATGGGAAAGGAGTCAAGAGAGTCGGGATGGAAAAGAAGGGCTAGAAGAAAAAACTCAAATGGAACATAAGTACATACATGGCATGGATGGCATGCCATCGACATGTCCTGGTGGAGTTTAAGCCAAAGCTAGCTAAGTAACTATATACACTTTCAACCCTTCCTTCGGCATTCTACACGACAGGCAAGCAGGCAAACGAAGGAGCCAACTGAACGGGTGAAAGCAAAAAAGAGAAAGAAAACCATCTTCAGTCAACTGGAAGAAAACATCCAACCCTTTTTCACACAACTCTTCTCATGTTCACACGTGTTTACTTATCACTGCTGCTGCTCCTGCTTAACCCACCCATCCTTCACTGCTAATCTTGAATCGTGCCTATCATCAAATTAGGCGATAAAGTAAAGAACCCAGACAGACATCAAGAGTTAGCAGCCCCCTGCCCTCTGCCTAACCCCACCTGTCGTTTGCACTATGAGGCAAAGTGCAAAGTGCACGTTTTCTTTGGAGCAAAGCCGTGCTGGAACTGCTGGACCCGCTGCGCTGCTGCTTTTAACATTTTAGAGAACGTGAGATCTAAATTATCAAGTGTTCGAACAGAACTGGGCTAAATAGCAAAAGGAGGAAACTTTACCTTAAGCCTGATAGAGTGAAAGTTGAACTGCATGTTGATCGCTGAGTACAAAGAAAGCAAAAATTTTGGTTTTTGCGGGAGGGGGGATAGAAATCGATTTGAAAACTGAAACATCGGCAATGAACTTTAATTGTTGGTATTTTGAGAACAGATTAATGAGAAATCGCAACCGAAACGAATGTATGTGTTTTTTGTGTACATTGCAATTGACAAAGGTTTTTCACACTTTCACCTCCAAGCCCAGGCCAGGCCAGGCTCATGGATTTCGATTAGTTCCAATTGGATTACTCAAGGCAGCTAGGCCGGCGATGAGTTTCGACGAGCGACAATGCCTCGAGAGTAAATACAAGCTCAGTTCGAGTTCAAACCCACTATTCAATGAAGGTTAGGGTTTCACAGATGTAATTATTCTTACGGTTTACACTCAATTTCTTTTCGGTCCACAAAGCAGGGCAGGGACTTTATTTCCCGACGAGTATCTCGACAAATAAAATAAATGTTCGTTTCGTGCTTTTCCTTCTTCTCCCCCAAAAAAACACCTCTCGACTTAGCTCTATTTTTATTGTGTGAAGACTTGGACACAGAGTTTGGACGACAAGATAGATATGGAAGTAAAGGACCAGTGCCGCTGACCCCTCAAATTTAGAGTTTGGGGGCTCAAAACGGACCCTGGCTTCTCACCATCTGACTTATTTTTCGGGCTCTGGACATTGTGTTAGCATTTAAAGTCCATATGATGATCATTAGGAAAATAGATGAGAGGAGTAAAGTTGCACATGTTTTGGGAATGCATGCATTCAATTCAAAGAAACATGCTATTAGTACAATGAAAGAAAAGGGAAAGCAATTGCATTGCAGTGCAATGTACTGTGCTGCCCGAAAAGCTGTTCGTGCCTCTCCTCATTTTCTCTGAGAGTTCGAATGAGCATTAGCACCACCAGCAGCAGAAATTCAATTCAACCAGCTCCAGAAGTCTGAGCAGAACAGAACACACACTTTACTTTCATTTGCTCGCACCTTTAGCCTGCCTAACCTATTTGTGATATTTCACTCCTCTCTCCCTCCCTATCGTGACATTCTACTCGCCATGCAATTTCAAAGCTTGAGTTTAAAAGTAATTAACACTTAGAGAAATTGCCCGAATCCGGGACAGGCAGGGCACAATACATTCAGTGTTCTCTAAATTGTGAACGAAATTTAAGATCTCTCATTGTCTTCTCCCAGCCAAGCCAGCACAAATTTCTAAAATTAGTTGTGATTTAGATTGCTGTTACACTTTTATTTTACCAATTCATGCATTCAATTTCCTGGCTGGCACTGCGAAGTCAGCACTCACTCGCATCTTATTATTTATTTTTATCCACCAGCCAGAGAGAGAGAAATGAGAGAAATAGAGCAAAATGGGGGAAGAGAAAATTGGCATCCGACTTAAGAAAATATTGTCGTCGTCGTTCTCGTTCTCGTTGCCATTTCTTTCCCCCCTAATGTGATTTCTTCAATCCAAAAAATACAATCAAGGATATTGCCCTTGCAAACCAACAACATTACTTATGTATTGTATGACATTTAAGTCGGCAAAAATACAAAAGCTTAGAGCTTAGAGCCCTGAGCCAAAAAAAAATCTAGTAAATATTATTCTGTGGAAAAAAATGCCGGCCACACGCACGCACAATTTGGACATTACAATATATAAATACGTAGATAAAAAGAAGAGCCAAAAAAATGTATGGGATGTGATGTGTATGAGGGAATATCGAATATGGTGCTGTCGCTACAGCTTCAGCTACAACTACAAGGAAGAAGGAATTCCGTTTTACGTTTACGTTTAGGTAAAGAGGAAACCTCGATTACGACTCTGACAACGACAACGACTTGGATTCTGTCATGCATTCAATGTCCCGTGCCGTACTTACTACTTTCACCCGGCCAGGGTAGAGAATTTACTCCGACTTTCTCCGCTGCTCGTACGTAGGCTTTCTTGTGGTGTAGAACCAACCAGAGCAGTGCACATTGTATATGTGAATCCTTTCAATTTATTTCAATGTTCGAGTCGGAAGACAATTCCATAAATCTTGTACTTTCCAAGGGATTGAGATGACAATGGAATTTAGGCATTTACCCAATCTGTACTCCAGAGAATGACTCAAGGCATGTGCCTACATTGCATGCCTGCCTGTCTGTCTGTCTGCCTGTGCCGTGCCTGCCCCAGTGCACTCGAGGCACTTTCTCCGTCAACCTTCCTGCCCTTTTTGCACTTGCACTTGCATTCCTGATGCAATCACAGACTCTTTTACTTTGACTTCTTGAGGTCGGAGTTTAAGTCCACAATCGTGAAGATTAGTCAGAGTTCGAATTTCCGGGATATGACAATTTGTTTGAATGCATGCATGTGTGCAGTGGATTCCGGACATATAAGTGCTTGCTTGGAAATTCTGCCATAGTTCTTATTAAAGTAATGCCAATTGAGTGTATAAAAATAAGTGGGTCTACCTACTCTTACCACAAGATGACAAATTCGTCGAGTTCGTAGGTCGTATTGGTTCTACAAGAGCACGGCGTACACGGATGGATTGAGCAAACACGTTTTCTTGGAAAGGAAGAATTCTTCCTTGTCGGATGGGCATTTGGCCAAGAAAAAAGTACGAATGAGGGAAAGAAACCAAAATGCGGAACGGAAACTCAGGAGAAAATCTTCACGCTGGGCTCGGCTCGCCTGTGAAGACGACGCTATTTTGTTCGTATGTATTTTCAATGAATTTTGGTCGTACACATTGATTACTTTACAGAAGGAGAGAAGGGAAATTGTCGGTTAGTATTTATGACTCAAATCGTTATTCGTCTGTCTGGTTGAATGGAGTAGAACTAAAACCGAACCAGATCTTTCTGATTCACACTTCACACGTGCATCTGGTGCTGGATGGGGGAAGGCTTTAATGAGCATGTATGTATGTCGGGAGTTGTAAGTAAGTAATTAGGAGTGTCTAGGAGCTGAGCTGAGAGAATTTTTAGGGGAGAATGACAAATCGGAGCAAGAATAGAATATTCATTCTATTCTTCTTTGCAAGTTGGTAGGAAAGTTGTGAGAGTTGTGCATGCATGCATGCTGAGACTCATTCCCGTTGCCCCATTGCCGCCCAAAGTCCGGAAAGAAAAATTGGTTTGGTCGCGGAGGTGAAAGTATCCTTCCGCCCTTTCAAGTAAAATGAGAAAGTCGTTCCATCATGACAAAACTCCAAGCTACTCCATCTCCACCATTCTACTTTCTCCACCCGACCCGCCGCACCACTACTTACTTAAGGAGGGTTCGCTCGTTCGTTGCTCGTCTTGAAGAAAGTTAACGGGCCAGAGGAGCCTTCACCCGGGATTTGAGGATTTCAGAAGCAATTGCTGAGGCCAAAGCGAAAGCAAAAGCAAACGGCCGAAGATTGAGACAAGGGTCACTGAGTTACGCAAGTGTTGGTGACCACAATATGAGTTCGCCACATAAATCAAACAACAAATCGTAGGGGTAGAAAGTATGCGAGTTCATTCATGCATTATTATTTTTCCAACCCATGTTGGTCTGGTCTTCACAGTCATTTCTTTCATTTCATTTAGCAAAAAGTGCCTGAAAAATTCTTCAAATTTCATACTTTCATTTCACGAATAAAATTGATTTTCGAAGAACGACAATGGATCAAGGGATAGCAAAGATGTGGTAGGTCCGAAATTTGACATTTTGGTGGCAGCACGTATGTACGTAAATAGTTAGCATGTGGTCCGTCCTGCTTGTGAATACCCCTAAGTTACGCTACGTAATGTGCAGTTTTGTAAGAATGGAAAAAGGGCAGAGATCATGCGGTAAAGATCAGTTTGCTGGCTACCCGGGTAGTTTGCTCAAGTGAAAGGAGGGAAAGAAATGAGTTGAGCTCAGGTGTGTCTTTAGCCTAGACCTTCCCAAGGGACCCGTGCACTGGGCTCTAGAAAACCCTACTACTAGCACTAGAATGGAATGGAATAGATTCTTAAGGGATGGAACTTCAACACGCACGCACAGCCGACTACAGTCGTAGTCTTAAACAACGAAAATTCTCTCTAAGCCTATATTTATGTGTAGGGATGCATTTTGGAAGCCATATGCTGCTGCAAGTATGCTTCTGTTGTCATCCTGCCTGTCTTGTCGTCGTCGTCGTGCGTCGAGGCGACCATCAGCGAAATAGCCTCTAAACCGTTTTATGTCCTTCACTCTGGACTCAGACAACATCCAACGATCTACACTCAAACTCAAAACCCAAAACTTTATCCCCTTTCCCCCCTTTTCTGGGATGTGATTCGGATGAGATTCCTGCATGTTCATTTTGTGGTTTTAGTCGGACGTGAACAAGCACTCTTATTGAGTTTGGCGTTAACGAAGAATAAAATATGCATCAAAGAGCTTGAGAACAGAATCTGAGGCTCGAATTGAAATTATAAGCTTGATGATAATTAAATTCAAGTCCAGATTCCAAATATGAGCCGAGATTTCTGGTGAAAACGGTGAAAGTCTCTTTGAATAAACGAAATAGGTAATCCTTAGAATTTGTTTTAAATTAAAAAATGCATTTTTTGATGATTCAAACTCACACCTGTCGTCTGTCAATTTTCTTGCACAGACAAAAACGTAAAGCTACGTATGCGTGAAAATATTATAAGGCATGGGTAGGAATCTCAGAATGTTGAACAGTTGCACTTAAGTCTGGGGAAAATTGCAGTTCTTCATGGTGAAAGTGTCGCTCAGATATGCCATTTCTATGATCGACACTCTGTCCGGAACCCCGCATGTGTCACTCTTCATTTGAGTTTCCACGAGAGTAATGTAATGTAATGTATATAGAATGTTTCCATTTAGGAGAGAAAATGAGATGAGATTTTTATATGTGGGTCTCCTCCTCATCGATGAAATTGTAGTAGTAGCTTGAGACACGTTGGCACGGCACAGAAGAACCGAACAGGAGAAAAGAACAGACGACGCTTTCCTTTCCACTTTGGCGATTGATTGAAGCTTTTCGAGAGAGAAAAGAGCGAGGTTGGCGGTTTTTTCCCGTCTGGCTTGCTTGCGTTTCCTTTCTATCAAAATTCCACGCCAGTCTTATTGAATTAAATCCAGGAAAAGAGAAAATTTGAATTTTTTTTATGACGCTCGTTGACTTTAATACAGACGTTAGACACCATCACCATCACCCCAGCTCAGGATTTTCAACCGTCTACCTTTCCTTCTTCATCTCTCTTTATCCACATCCTAATTTATAGCAGCTTGGCATGCCGCTCAGTGCATCACTTCAATTCCTTAGACTAAATCTGCTACTCTGGAGTTAATTCAATGCCTGAATTAGAACAATACCTGAAGAATACCAGAAGTTAATTATAAAATTATATTTAATTGGGAGAACATACACACAGCTTGGGGGATTTGTCCCCTATTTTGTTGCTTTCCCAATAGCAGATCACATTCACCCTCATCTCCAGATGCGGATGAGCCGGATAATAAGATTGGACTCATGTCATATGGAATTACTCAAGTAGAGGGATATTGCAATTGCATTATTCTAAGTTGACCTCTGGTGTTAAGGCCAATCTAATCTAAACCAGCACGCTTACGAGAAAACTCAACCCCTCAATTCACCCTAACACAAACAAGTACACAAATGAAATGATGGTGTGTCCTAATGATAATGAAAGTTTTTCCCTGGGGTCTGTTCCTCGCCCCATGTGAGGTTGATGGGCTCATAGTCGTAGCTCACCGAACACTGCCAACTGCCCTAGTGGAGAGAAAAATAACTGTATGTACTTCATCAACTAGCACTTTACCAAATTTAATGCCCCAAAAGTTCACCATTTTGTGACATTTACGTGTGTGGCCGGCCAGGCCAAAAAAAAATCTTAGCTATTTTCCTCGCTCCACTTTTCTTAAAACCACCTTCTCATTAAGGAGTTCTATACCTTCCCATGTCATAATTGTCCACAAATGGATTCCATTGTGTTCTAAACGCAAGGCCGGTCCTCGACGACTAGCCTAACAAAGGGAATGGAGTGCGTATTATGCGCGACATAAACTATTACATTGCATTGTGTTCCAAGTCCGACTCCGACTGTATTGTTCACTATTCACTGAAGCGGCGCTAATTTTGAAGAAAGAGAAAAGAAAAGAAAAAAAAAAGTTTTTCGATCACGTAAACGTAACCTGGAACGCTCGGCAGTTCCTTGGACTGTCTTAAACGTATTTCGGAAGTGAAAAGGAAAGAGTAGAAGAAAGTCAATGGGCGACGGACGGCTTGCTTTAGATGTTGTGCTGGTTGTTCATACAAAGCCTTACTACTGCATCTCTCGAGTGGAGTGGACTTCGGGACAATTTTCTTTGGAATCGTCGACTCTAGTCTGGCACAGATGTAATTGAGGCCATCATTGCTGTACTCAACAATGTACCTAATGCTAAGAATGTTTGATGACGAACGAAACAAGAAAGTCCTGGCATTTGGCTTGGAAATCTCAAGTACAATTTGAGAATTTACTGATCTGGGTTTTGGACTTTCACGAACGACGCTCTAAGGTATTCATTCGTCTTTGATTCGAAGAAGCGGAAGAGCGTCTTTGAGCAAACGGCAAGTCCGCGGGTCAAAAATACTGTCAGACCCTCTCGGTCTCGGCCCTCTATCACCGGCCCGGCTAGGCTAGGTTGACACAAAAAATAAGTGACTGCGGTGGGACTCGAACCCACGTCCTCTACCTTTAGCCGGTATTGCTCTTCCAACTGAGCTACACATGCCACAATTGATTATCTCCTGTGTCAACCTCAT
>JAQGCM010000100.1:0-39369 GCA_034699705.1 Hymenaphorura dentifera
GCTCCCATACCTCATCTTCATCATCTTGACAATCTTCTTGAGGATATTCCGCGTTTGACTCATCCGGGTTTAGAATTTTTTCGATCAGTTCTTGTGCAAAGTCGGGGCTGCGATCGATTTCGTCTTCTTCGCATTCATCTTGACATTCACAATCATCTTCACCGGAGCCGGACTGTGAAGTATTCATTTGTTGACAAATATTTTCAGTACGCACTTGCAGACATTCACTCGCAACAACTTCCTGTGGACATGGACACGGGCATTGACAGAAAATGCCCATACACTCTCCAATAACATTATTAGCTGGTTGTTGTTCTTGTTCCTCTGCCGATAGTTGTTCTTGTTCCTCAGCCGATAGTTGTTCTTGTTCCTCATTCTGTAGTTGCTCTTCTTCCTCAGTCGGTGGTTGTTCCTCAGAGACAAATTCTTCTATAATTTCCTCGGACGTTGCGCAATCCGTGTTTACCGTGGAGCCGAATTCATCTTCACATTCGCAAATGTCGGCTGGAGAATTGACGGTTTGTGGCAAGTCGTCACCGCAATTTTCAGGTTCATCAGAGGTTCCGTACAACGAGAGTGGCTTAATTGACTTGTCAATTGGACAAGTAAAATCCGAATAAATTGTTTCCGGTGTCACAAAAGCCGGTACTTCTTCCTCACATTGCATTAGAGCTTGAGAATATGAATGTATCATTGCTCGGGCTTCCACAGAGCAACATTTGGCTCTTTCTCTGATACAGTCATCACAATCGCAATCATCTTCGTCGTCATCAGGAGGTGTATTTTTGCCAGCACATTCTGCTGCATATATCGGATGCATGTAACCATCTCCTCGAATCAGTAGGACTGGATTGAAAACATCACGGTG
The DNA here is from genome assembly GCA_034699705.1 of Hymenaphorura dentifera. NCBI lineage: Eukaryota > Metazoa > Arthropoda > Collembola > Poduromorpha > Onychiuridae > Hymenaphorura > Hymenaphorura dentifera. Next base: position 869 of record JAQGCM010000100.1, read on the forward strand.
ATGACGGATTTCCTCGTCCTCAACATTCAGTTTCTCGCAAACTTCTCTAAATGCACGGGTTCCCTGCAGAGTTTAATGATTCTCATTAATTCCTACATTGTTAAGCTAGCTAAGACTGACCATATAATTACTAAATATTGTGCTTCTGAAATCAGTAATCATAGTAATTGATTAATCTGAGCTTGATTGGCGTCTAAGACTGATCAACATACCGAGGCAGAGGGATTGCAACTCATTTTTGGAATTTGAACAGCTGATGAATTTGCTTAATTAAAATAATTTTGAATTTTGACTAGACCTTCTTCAGGGACTAGATTGGCACGTGCCAGCGATCGTTGCAAGACAAAAATTTAGGGAAGGTATCCAACAGCCGCTTCTGTTTTGTTGTTTGTCCTTAGCGTCCTAACATTGCGCTGACGATACAAATAGTAATTTCTTTAGCACTTCTTTTTTGATGAATGCTTGTAGTTGATGTGGATCAATTTGTTCAAAAAGAACCAACTCAATTGATACATCGTAGCAAAGCACATCAAAAGTGTTACTTGACTGTGAAAAAGAAATTACGTTTATACAGTAAATATGCATTTTGGCGAGATCAGAATTAATTTTTATAAGCATTATATTGCAAACTTCGGCACTTAATTCTAAATTAGAAATTTTGTACCACGTCATGCTTCATTTTGATTTATAAAATTTCTCGGTTGTAATTTCGTTGTCATTATTAAGGTGGGGTGGTTACAGCAATTGCAAAATCCTTGCTTCAAATCAACTAATGTCCAATTTATTTTGAAACATTTTAACTTGTGTTGAGATTATATCAGAATTGAGAAGTAAATTAAATCTTTACTTTAGGTTTATTTAGACAATATGTAGGAACCGGAAGTGCATATAATGGAGCTCAATTTATGCCACAACGCGTGATTTTTTTTAATTATCGGGATCCTTTAATAAAATTCGTGACCTGCGGGGGTAATTACATTAAACCTCGCTGCATGTTTCAGGACAGTGGAACAATCATTAAATCTTGATAATATAGTTTAGTCTTGTTTCAAGTTCAAGGTAAACGTAAATGCATTGTTATCCGTTAGCTACGTGTACCTTTTATGGATCTGAATGAAAAAGTACAACAATGATTTAAAAAAATCTACGTCAAAACTCGAAATAATTTAAATCGCAATAGTTTGCGGCGAACTTAATTACACAAGTGCGAGGGTGTAAAATAACTACTCTCTGCAAACACTAACATCAAATTGAATTAAAACAAAGAACGAAGGCAATTAACATGGTCACTTTCAAAGGACATTTTTCATTTATTGAAATACGGATGTGTTGCATGAGTTATATGAAACCATTATACTTGCAATAAAGTTCTTCCATTCCTCATTTTTACTTTTTAATCAAAGCCGAACCGTGAAGAGTTTACAATGAAGTCCTTCAAGCTCATAGTATTATTGGCTGTACTTGTGTATGTGGTAAGAAATTTGGGTACGATTATAATTTTCATTTTTGAAAAATTCGTTCAAGTTTTGTTCAAAAATTTGTTCAGGTCGGGGATGAGCCAAAACAAGAATTGGTTCCGACGTGCAAGAAGATGATGATGCAATTTGCTAAAAGACAACTCAAAGCGTTCAGCGATTGCTTAAAGGATTTAAAAAACGTTTCAGCAGATAAGCAAGAAGTTGCGGACAAAATTCATGTAAGCGGAATGTACTGGTTTCTAACTGCTAGAAATGTAATTTTTTATAATTTGATCTCAAATTCCTTTCATTGATATTTTAGTGTGCTGTAAAATGCGTGCTAGCAAAGGAAAATCTGGTTTGTCATTCGGAATTATTTAAACTAACTTATATTACGGTTTAGAGACTGGAATATGTAATTATCATTTTGTCATACAGCTGGACGAAACCCATAAGGTAACGAAGGCCACCGTGCAATCCTTCATGGACCTCAACATTCCTAAAATGTATCACGAGTTGGGTCATGAATTTATGGAACATTGTTTAGAAGATTTCGGTTAGTTTTTGGTTCACCCTAAACTTAGTGATAATTATTGAAATTAAATATTTATCCTTATTTTTTAATGGACTATTTCAATAGGGCCAAAAATGGATCATGACGATCAATATTGCACAGCATACGGAGATTTTGTGCAATGTGTCCAAGATGTAATAGGAGAGGTGAGAGATTTGTTATAACGTTATTCTGCTTACAGTTTGACTTCTATGCCAATTTAGCATTGGAGTACAATTTTAAAATTTGAATCTAGGTATGCTAAAATGGGTTCAGTATTTTGATGGATCATCTCAATCCGCAGTCACCACCGTCTTTAACGATTACCGAAAGGTAATAATTGAATCTGCAATATATTTCATCCTCATCCGTAGTATAAACCTAGGAATTTCAATGGATTCGAAATTCCAACATTCGAAGCTCATTGTTAAGCTCTATCGGTTAATTAAAATTGAATCATTTTTGTGTTATTAAGCTTGAGAAATTTAGCAATATATTGTTACGATTTTCGTGATTTTGAAACAATGAATTATAAATTCCTGGGACTATAGACTAACTGTTGAACCAATTTTGAAGTGGAGCGTGTGACATTTGCAATTCATTCTGCCTTTGCCGCTTCTATAAGCCTCCAGGCCTTCAACAAACTAGAGTGAATCGTATACCATTTTGCTAAGAAATCCTGCGGATGTTTTGTTGAGTTTACGACCGAACGAAGTGGTCGTTGCAACGACCACTCAAAAAGAACTAACCTAACCATGGGTTAGGCTACATTGACTTTTCACTTTTTCAACGAAACCTTTAACGTCCTCAGCGAAACTAAATCGACAGTTTCGTTCCACATTGCTACCGTCGAAACTCTTAACTAGGGATCGATTTGTCGGACAAAAACTACTACATTATTTGGCCTTTAAAAGGCTTCCAAATTAGTTTTGGATTGGAACATTGACAATTTAGTGATCTGTCAGCCGCTTTACGAAATTTAATTTGCAATGCTTTTCGTGCAATGATGCAAGCTCACATGTATTGCCAATAACCATATCATTAAGCGGCTCTCAAATTTTTGAGATTCTAGATGGGGTAGTCCGGAATGATATTTTGAGGTTGTAAAGTTGGTAATTTGCATTTTTTCCTGTTACAAAAGGAAGCACTGGAGGTTTGCGGTTTTTTCATTTCTTTCTCTTGGCACGGAACGCAGAATATTTCAAGAATTTAGAATTTGCAAAGTCCGGCCTCAGGTGAAGGGCATAAACATTAGTTACGAGGCGAGCTGGTGAAACTCTAAGATTTGCAAAATTATATCCCTCTCCTGAATACTTTCATTTCATTTTTTTGCAATGCAATTTCTTATCAAACTGTTTATCTCTATTTCATTAATTTCATCCGTGATTCAATACGAGTCAATAGCCTTCGCTTTCGAAAGCACTTTTCAAAGCGGTGAAATTGGTGATTTGTGCCAAGAGACTAATTACGCAGACCCAAGTAAACTGTGTAAGGCTAAGAAGGGCTATCGATGTCAAAGATACCCTGAGTACGGTGGGGACGTTTGTGCTTGTTACGGGCATTTCACCTTTGATACTGCCAGTGAAGAGTGTCGTCGTCGATTGGGAACCCGTTGTCTTCAGCCAACAAATCCAAAAGTCTACAATTTATTCAGTTGGGATCAGAAATGTTTTCAAAATGCACAATGTGTAAACCGAGTTTGTAAATGCAAGCCAGGATTCAAGAAAGAATTTGAGCAGTGTCAGCCGAAAACCGCAGGGGAGTGATTAAATCAAAATTCCCAAGTTTCGGACGAACGACGAAGAATAATTATATTAATAGTATGCCAGTTTATCACCGTTCAGTCAGTCCTCATAATTTATGTTCAATTTATCGCTCACTAAAGCCTATCAAGTCATTGAACTTCTTTCTAAAAATGAAATAAATTTTACACCAGTTTGATTGTGGTATTTATTGGAATTGACAGGAATCCCGTTGTGGTTATTGAGTAACGCTGACTTGGACTTGGACAGGAAGTGTAATGCATAATTTGGTGTTGCCTGCTTAAACTAATTGTTCTAATAAACTCCTCAACTCTGCTCTTGAAAACACAAACTTCATTTCGTTCAGAAATAACTTTGTAATAACTGAAAATTTTAAAATAAATATTGTTCCAAATTATATCTATTCAATTTCGCTTGATTCCTACACATAATGAAGTTAATCCTAGTAGTAGTGTACATTTTATCATCAGCTGCTGTAATAGTGGTAGATGCTCAATTCCAAATGGCACAAATCGGTGATCCTTGCCTGAACTACGAATCACCGTTCGAACCTCGAAAAGTTTGCGACTATGAGACAAAGGATTGAATTGCGAATACGTTTCAAGATCAAAATCTTTTGCTTGTTCCTGTTATGGTGGATTTGTGTACGATCCTGTGAGCAAAGAATGTCGTCGGAGTGTCGGAACTTGGTGTCTATTGGCAAGAACGAAGGAGCAACTGGAGAATAGGGCTTGGAATGACAAATGTCAAGAAAATGCTGACTGCATCAACAAACGATGTGTTTGCAAAAAAGGATTCAAACTACGATCCGGAAAAGCATCGTGTCAATAAATTAGTGTAATAAAATAAAAATATTATTTTGTAATACCATTGTGCATAACATCACTGATGAAAGTTACATAATATTTTCTCAAAATCAAGTTTACTATTTATTGTCGGATGCATGTAAAATATTTGTAGAACTCTTGTAATTAATTAAGCTCAAGAAATAAATTTTGGCAATAAAAGAACTGCAACACTCGGTAGTAGTGGCGAATTGCGATAAGTTTGTGAGTTTGTCATGGCAACGATAACTTTCTGACTCATACCAGCGTCAACAGTTTGTTTACAAACAAACATCATTATATAAAAAAATTGTTTAAGTTTTTGTTCAGATTCGGAAACTGCTGAATCCATGCTGAATCCCATGGAATAGCGTTTTGTAGGCAATTTGCTTCCGTTAGACAGTTTAGCTTGTGGAAGGGAAACATTTTCAACATATAAGCAGTTCGGAAATCGGATATCTTGTAAATATGTTTCGGCCTAGGCTTTTAGATATTTGTTTGGTTTCTTTTGTGTTCTTTATTTCGTGTCAAGGTGTGGAATGGCAAGATACAAAAACTTCAAAGAGAAACAATGAGAAATGGGAGACAGTTGGAACCAAGGTTAGAGATTCTGCATTCCATAATTCCATCCAAAATTTTCGAGCGAATCGATGTTGTGTACATAATAATTCCAAGTTCTTTTCTTAAGTTCATTTCGAAAGTATGTGCTTAGATAATGATTTGATGAATATAATTTGATGAAAAGTTTTAAAACTTAATTAAACTTTCTATAAGGCCTCTGCTTTATTGGAAGCGAAATATCAGGAATTATCTGAGAAAGCAAGGCAGCAATCCGTAATCCAGTTCTTGGCTGCCAGTGATCTCCAAGTCTTTCTGTTTGACTCTCCAAGAAATTATTCTACAATTCTACTAGTCTCTAATGACCCGAAACATAAAGATTATAAAGGTGCGTCTGGTTCTCTGAGATCAGCTGCTCGAGACTACAAAAGGCAATTAGGTTCGCGAACCTCTGAAATATTCTTCATTGAAACGCGTTATGACGTTGCACCTGGAATATTCAGAAAGGTATAAAAACCGGAAAAAAATGTGTTTTAGTTATATATTTGCATTGCACTTTTCAATTAACATTCGCTAATTTTGATAGATTGGATACGAACCAACAGATGTGTCTATCTTTCACATATCACAATATGGTGGATTAAAAAATGTGGAAAAAATGAACCGTTTCGAGTACGATTACGATTACCAAAGTGTGATCCGTTGGTTGCGAAATGAAGTCGGAATTTATGTAAGTTATTTGGCATTGACAGAAAATTATTCTTCTTGTAGTTTGAACCAGTACCAGTTCATGACGATATTTTGCTCCTTTCAGATTCGACATTTCGTTCAGCAGGAATCTCCAATCCACTTTGAAACCTTTGCTTACGTTTTGCTGATCTTATGTATACTTTACAAAAATCGAAACCGTTTCAAAACCCTCTACGAATCCGATTTGCGGAATATAGCCGGTGTAATTGTCATTGTAAGTTACAAAGTGAACGATTTGAATCACAAGTTACTGAGCTTAATATTTGTAAGGCAAAATTGATCAATTTTAATGCTCCAGGTTCTCGTCCTTCTATGCACTTCTGGTCAAATTTTCAATCATATCCAACAAGTTCCATTTGCTCTAAATCAACATGGATATTACTATTTCTTCTATCCATCAACTCGTTACCAGATAGGGTTTGAGTCATACCTAATTTTTGCATTAAGTAAGTCTTGCACGTTTGCAAATAGTATTTTTCACCGTGTTCCATAAACATTTTTACTGTAATTTATAAAGGTATCGGGAATGCGATGGGGCTACTTCTTGTTATTGAAAATGGCCGACTCAGGCATTTGGAAGAGAAACAAAATGGTGTGCTTTGGGGGCTTGGACTGTTCGGGTCGACTTTCTTCTCAATAATGCTTATGAGTCGCCTGAAAATGAATCATTAGCTGAGAAACATCATCACAGCGCTGCGCTGACCTGATCTATGCACGTTACATATGAAATTACCAACTTCGAATGAATGAGTCCATTTAATTGTATAATAATGTTTTGTTGTCGTTCATCATTAAAATTTTCATAAATGCCGGCCTGGAAAGTCGGTAACTCATTTGAATCTCTAACGTCTAGAAAATACAATCTTCAATAGCTTGACAGCGAAACGTTTATGGCTATATGTTGTATTTATTAACGGCTTCATTCATTACATTCGTTTGAATAAAGTTTACCATTTGCTTTTAATGGACTCTGTCAAGCATTTGTGTAGTTTGGTACGAATAAAAAGCTAGCTAAAAGCATTTTCTTAATAGAACTGAGCATTTGCTGCATGAATAAAAACACTTCAAAAATATGTCAGCAAATGCTTAGAAAATTTCAGGATAGCCGAGCAGCGTCTTGGAACCTTTTACTTAAGCCAAAAATAGTTCATCAGTATTGTTCAATCTTTCTATCGTGTGTTTAGTTGATTTTGTGAAACTTTCTACTCTTGTGTGGTTGTCATTTAAAAAAAAACTTTGTCAAAGTTCGAAGCGAGGATCATAAGTGTCATAAGTATCATAAGTGGAACATAAGTGTCAATGATTAGCGGTCTAGGCCAGTAGAAGTAAAAAATAAATAAATCCAACTCTTCAAATATTTCATTAGAAGTGTAGTCTTTTCCAATGCTTTAATTCAAATTTTTACAACTTGTAACATTAACATAAACATTTTGCTGATTTTACCTACTTGGCTTAAATTCTCTTAAACGAGCCGTGAATTACTTGTGCAGTAGAAAATCTTTCTTTTTTCATCCTTATAAGTTTCAATTGTTCCAGAAGAATCAGACGTTGTAGTTGACTTGTTGACAGTTTTCGTGTTTCATCCGTTTCTGCTTTGTCTAGCAGTGAGTTATTCATGGATTTCATTTTCTTGTCCGGCGGTGGAACTAATTCTTCTGCCTCTGCGTTGTCTACGTTCAAAATGGCAAACTGATTATTTGAAGAGGAGGGTTGCCTAATCTCGACTGAGTCATCTAAATATAAGAGAGCAGAAATTGTTTTACTGTTTTTTTTTACTCAAACGTGAAACCAACCAAATTCGAACTAAAAAAAAATTTGATTTTGAAATCAAACGTTAATTGAGAAATGGCTTATGAATATTAGCAAATTGAGATTATAAAATTCCAAAGTCAAAAGTACAACACTCAAAAATTTACCTGGCATTTTTGTAAACGTTAGATTAGAGTCCAAGTCCAAGAGATTTAGGAACTCCACTTCCCAACCTTTCCAGATAACATGAACGGTTCCTGCTCTGTTGGCGTCAGACTTACTTTTTACTAATGCCTTGAGATTGTGAATCTTCTTAGTAATCGTTTTAGTCGTGTGCTCCTTCCTTGTATTATCGTTGACCTTTTTTGTAAATTCTTCAAGCGCTGTTTTCTTGGCAGTCTTAACGGTTGGAGTCTGGGATTTGTCCAACAGCACTGGATAATCCCTAAGAATACGCACAAACACCAAGTTGTCATCTCCCAATTCAGAGTCTTCGAATTGGATCACCGAATCTGACATTTTTAGGCACGAAGAGGTCACTCCGATGGAGGTCACGCTTTGATTGTTGCATGCACTGCACTTGACGCTTTACCTAATTTTGTCACTTTTGACTTTGACTTGACACTTGACCTGAGCTGAGCGCATAATTTGAAATTCCCTGCACCAAAAACTGCAGTATTTGCTTAAAATAGTCAAACGAAGTAAAAGCAACGAGCAAATGCTAAAACTCGATTCTCATTTTTTCAATGTGCCTGTGCTGGGCCTGGACGGGCTGCCAACTGTTGAGGCGGGTTTAGCACTCATCTTCAAAAAATGGCCACGTCAATTCGGGTTGTCAAAATTTTACTCCTAATTGTTGGACTCTTCGCCACGGCCTGGGTCACCGAAGGCAATGCAGCGGCCAAGAAAAAAGAGGTAAGGTCAACCAAAAGTTCATTAGGCTTCGTCACAAACCAAAATCACGATTTTTGGTGACTTCAAACTGTTTTTATGTAAATTTTGCCAAAGCCGGTTTTCATGACTCCTTATGCTGCTTTAACCCTAAGTAAACGTAAATGTGAGTATGACATGGACATGACACGACACCACGACTATTCTCGAGTTAACAATGTGAAATTTTAATTTTTAAATTTGATCGCGGTACAACTTATATTTTGATTGCATTTTTCTAACGTATGTATTTTCCAAAATAAAAATGGCATTTATTCTTAACTATTGTTGGTTTTGCAGGCAAGCTCCCTCACTTTGGGAGAACGGGTCCAACAACTCACCGACTTGAGCAATAAACGACCGATCATTCGAATGAATGTACAGAAATTTAATGACTACGTTAAAGGAGCACCTAGGAATTATTCTGTCGTTGCAATGTTCACAGCATTGTCACCGCAGAGAGGTTGCTCAATCTGTGGAGCTGCAAATGAGGAATTCTCCATTGTCGCCAATTCTTTCAGATTCAATGCCCAAGTCTATTCAAACAAACTGTTCTTTGCAATGATCGACTTTGATGAGGCTGGCAGCATTTTTCAATCAGTGAGTTTGCAAAATTAGGATTGAGAAATGTATACAAATCGATTTTGTAAAAGTTTATATTTTTAAATTTCTGTAATGTAACAATTTCAGATGAAGTTGTACACGGCACCAGTTTTCATTCATTTCCCAGCAAAAGGGAAACCCTTAACTCTTGACAAAATGGACATTCAAAGATTCGGCGTTGAAGCTGAAGCAATTTCACGTTGGATCGCTGAACGGACTGATGTTCAGGTAAGAATTTTAGCATTATGACATTTACGATTCTTCGGCTGAGCGTTGGGGAAAAAAATCTGCATCTCGGGCAGAGCTGTATTTTAGTTTTCGAATCAATATTGATTTTTTTAGATTCGTGTGTTTCGACCTCCCAACTATTCCGGAACAATGGCCCTGGTGATTGTTACCGTATTGGTCGCAGGTCTCCTGTATTTGAAAAGAAACAACCTTGAATTCCTGTACAATCGAAATGCCTGGGGAGTTGCTTCTTTGGTGAGTTAAATCATTCCTAAGACTTATTTGAAAGATCGAAGAAACTAAACCCATTTGTTGCAAACTTTTCTTTTCTTCTCAGTTCATTGTGTTTTGTATGACATCCGGACAAATGTGGAATCAAATTCGTGGGCCGCCGGTCGTGCAGAGAACCCAAACCGGAATATCGTACATTCATCGTTCGTCACAAGGTCAACTAGTCATCGAAACCTACATCGTGTTTGTTCTTAGTAAGTTCAAAAAACATTTAACATTTATCGTCTCCTTCCTTACTGGTTAAATAATACGGTTAAAAAATTACAGGTGCTGCCATCACTTTGGGAATGATTCTTATGATTGAGGCCGGGAAAGCGAAATTAGACATTAGGAAACGACGAATCATGCTAATTGTTGGCTTAGGCATGTTTGCTTTATTTTTCGGCATGATTTTATCTATATTTAAATCAAAAGCGCACGGTTATCCGTACAGCTTCATAATGAGTTAAATATTTAACATTTCTAAGCCATGTAAGTACTTGAAGTAAAGTAAAGATGTTTGGTGTTGAAAATATAGGTTTGATTTCTTTCTGAAATGTATTTTTGAAGACCCATGTATAGTTTTTTGTTACAATAAGTAAGGAATAATCGCTTTCCTTTCTTTTGGAAACTTTGGAAAAGTTGCTAAATACCATCTCCGATTCATTATTCCGGCGTACACCTGAAATAAAATTAATAACAATTTCAGAATAATGCTTAATTGCAAGGAGCTCGGAATAGGCCTACCTACCTGGTTTACAGATACACAAACACATACTGAATTCCAGGTCGCATTCTGAAATTGAAATATTATGGCAAAACAAACGTAAATGACGATTTCTGCTAGATAGTTTGGCGAACAAACGAGATCAAAGAGTCCTCCCTTTGGAATGTGGTGCTTGAGTGAAACAATCTTGTCTGCAAAACAAAGCACTTCCATTAGAATTTGGAATACTATAAGTGTTATCTTAAACATTTTGAAGAGAAGCTCACCATGTCCTTTCCTCAAATTAGCAAATCCAACGTGGGCTCGATACTGAGCCTGGAATCCAAGCGAAACAATTGAAACCCCAGCAGTATGGAATAAACTCCATTCCATATCCAGCAAATTGAACGAATTGTCTAATTTGGAAGATTAATGGGCTTCACACTAAATAACATTTGAACAACGAAATGTATATACATAATGCTTTCCTTACCTGTGATTGGCGTCCCGCAGAATGAAGGACTATGAGCAATCAAGCTTAACATTGTCAAGAAATAAAATCCGTACGATCCCAAATATAGAATCACACTAAATTTAGTGTTAGAATAAATGCTCACAAACCAGCACTCGTACAAGCGTCGTGAAACGTGAAGAAGGAACAGAAATGTTACCAAAGTCGTGGTCATCGCATCAACTAAAATCATAGCATGCATTGACAATTTCGTGAAGAAAATAATTAGCAAAAATATTTTGCAATCTTCTAAAATATGCAAGAATACAAGATAGTACAACCGTACCAGTTTGATGCCTGCTATTTCCTCCAAGAATAGATACCAATTGCACCAACCAATTCTGCTCATTTTCAATTTTATCAAAATAAGTTGTTTGAATCGTGTAAATAAGAGCTGACTGGAATATCACAGCAAATAGGTAAAAATGGGCGAACCATCTGTTTGCAACAAAAATTACTGGATCAATAGATTAAATAGTACGTGCAAAAAACCAGCATGATCTTAAAAGAGTGATATATCACACAATATTCACCTTTTTGGAACCTGGAACTTGTTAATGTAAGAATTTGCCTGAATTTTCGTAAAGTTCAGCCTTCCATGTCTGACGGTAACGAGCACAGCGTTTGGCAAATAGTTTGCAAAATGACTGTCCAAAACCCAAACGATAATGTAGACCACAGTAACTCCATAATAAATTAATTCTATGAAATTCCACGAATTGAAATCCATTTCCAAATAAAGCTATGGACAATTTATAGGCACGTTGAGTTCAACCTGCCAATTTCCATGTTAGACAGATGCACCCACAACGAATACGAGGTGCACCGCTAAACGCACGCTACAATATGAATTGGTTGCGATCAGGAAAGTTTTATCTATTCCATTCACATGGCTTTTATTGGCTATTAAAAATGAACTTGATTGGCTTTCGGATTGGATATAATTTGGTTTTCCAAAAAAAAACTGAAAAATATTTTGTTTTCAATTGCAATTTATAAATCTGTGCGGTAGCTGGAAGATCGATCAGTTGACTATGCTTGAATAATTTTGCAGGCAAGTGCAGAGAAGACAGGACGGGGACGGGACTCACGTTCAAAGTAACGTTGCAATTGCAATGCATGTTAGATCATAAGGAATGAAGACATGAATTTTCTTCAGAACTAAAAGTGTGTTTTATTTAATTTTAGTACTGTTGGCTTTATTGAAATTTAATTTTTAAGGTGCGCAAAAATTTATTGATTTCGCGGACTAAAATCAAAATTACGATTTCCGAACTGCAGACAAAACAATAATACACAGCTTAACGTCTAAACGGTATTTGGGAAGGAAAAAATATTACATGCAGTTGTTAGTGTTACGCAGGCTGTGCTGAGCTGTGTGCGTGCAGCTTTTATAACATAAGGCATTGTTGTTTTCATTGCAAAATTAAATTGTAGCTTCCATGTACTTTCAGGTATTCCAAAGCATGCCAGACCGGTCGAGGAAACTTTGCAAAATGTTGTGCATTTTATTGTACATTTTAGTCCAACGAACTTGAACTACGCATGAATAGTATTGTGCTATTGCCATTGCTGAAGTTTGAACATCTCATTTTTCGGCTAAATCTCTATTTTTCGTAATTGGAATTGAGAATTTAGTTCAATGTTCCATCAGTAACAGAGGATAATTGAGAATTGAATGAAGAAATAAAGTTATAATATGTATGGAATAATTGCTTTCCGTTGTTTCGGGTAGTCAGAAAAATTGGCCACGTACCATCTGTGGTTCATAATCCCAGCCAGAATCTAAAAAAAAATCAAGAGAAGCTTTTCAATTTTTGTAAATATTAATTTTAGTATGTTTGATGCTATTTGCAAATAAGGGTTTACTTGGCTAGTTAAGACCCAAACCGTTACAGAGTTCCATGTGTGATTCTGCAATTTTAAGATGATAGCTAAACCGATGTAAATTAAAATCTCAGCATAATAATTTGGCGATGATATCAATTCAAAGAGTCCACCGGTGGGAATTCGATGATTTAATGAAACGATTTTGCGATCTAAATAAATAGACAGAATAGCGTTAGCTTGGATTTTGATGTAATTTTGTCCAAATCAGTCTAATTTCATCGTACCGTCTCCTTTTCTCAAATTAGCAAATCCAACATGAGCACGGTGTTGCTCAAGAGTACCATACAAATATAGCACGAGCCCAAGCGTTTGAAAACCTGTCCATGCTTTAATCGAGATGCTGAAATCTGTAGAAATATTATCAAATGTGACTCTGACCTTTAATATGGTTAATACATATTAAATATTTGTAATATTAATTAATATCAAATATTAATATATTTGACCATTTTCCAGGTGTTGTGAACAAAAACCGGGACTAGAAGCGATGATGCTGAGAACGGCTGCAAAATAGTAGCCATGGGACATGATGTACACAAAAAAATTCATCTTTGTAGTGTTAGAATAAACACTAATGAACGATGATTCATAAAATCGCCTCAAGAGATGGGCAAGGTATAGAGAGGCTGCCACGATTGTAGTTGTAGCATCAACTGTAAAAATTCAATTATGGTAATGCAAATTGAATTTTACAAGTCCGAAATTTAATTAAGAGTCGAACCGTTTTGTGTTCTCATGTTTCCTCCGAGTGCATTAATAATCTTTGTCACCAAAAGTGAAAGCGCGTCAACCTTTATCCGATATGCTGGTAAAAGGTACTCATTTAAAATGACGTATAACACCATTGATTGTATCAGCACAGCAGAAAAGTAAAAATGAGCAAACCATCTGCAACATCAAAATTACAAAAAGCAATAAACTTATTATCACGTCGTGATTCTCTTGATAAAGGTGAGTCCGACTTTTTTCTTAAATGCTGCGAACACTGCAAGAAACACACATTTGTAGCAAAATTTGCATTGCTTTACTTTGCATTTATTGTTGGCTTATTCGAAACTTATTTTAAAATTTCAAGTCTCGCCAAATGACATCTGTTAATGAGACCCTACGCGTTTTTCTCAACTCAAATACTGAATTATCAAATTGAAACTGAAACTCACACCTCTTAGGAACTTCTATCGCCGTCAGAATTGAATTAGTCTTAATTCTCGTAATGTTGAGTCTTCCGTATCTAATGAATTGCAAAACAGTCGGTGGTACTACTCCTACGGAATAATTTGAGATTAAGGAAATTGTAAAAATAGTGAAGGACCCCAGCCAAAAGCCGGCTTCCAAAAAATTAACAGAATTTGTTTCCATTGCAAATGCTAAGGACCAATTAATGCTTTGTTAACCACTTGACTGAGCTTAAATGTTAAATGTTCAGAGTCTCGATTTCGTTTTCAGAGTGGGTCTAGCAAAGTAATGTAAACATAACTGTACACTTCATGATTTATTTATAGATTTGGCATTGTCTTGTTAAAATAGCACATCTTACCATTTACCTTTCATAAAAATCGCATTAGCTTATCGAGAAGAAGCCTCACCTGATCTGACCAGAATATTAAATCACACCCAGAGTCAAATGCCTCCAAGGAAAATGCATCCATTCAAAAACACTAACTTCATGTGCAGTATTGGTCATTGGTCTGTCAATTTTAAATTTACCTCTAGCCGTACAATACCGAGTGACTGAGAACTAGTACAGAAAATTTTATTTTGACCACATGATTTATCAATTTCTGCATTCAATAAACTGAATTAAAGCTGTGCTTGTACATTCCCTGAATTTGGTGTTATTGTCAACAAAATTACTGAACCATCACAAAAACTTTTAGATAAAAGATAAGCTACTTAATAGAAAAGAATTACATTTTTGAAATTTTATCTTTCAAACCGAAAACATTTTGAATTTTTATTCTCTCACTTTCTTGAACAATTCAGATCTATCCAACATCCTCATTCAGAATTAGATTTTCACATTTTTTGCTACTGCTAGTTTAGTTGAATATTTTTTAGTATTATTTCAATTCATTACATATTTCGAAATTCAAAGATTTAAGTTTTGTTCTATGAATTGCTCTTATATTTTATTCGTCATTTTCAAAATCAGCTGGATTTTTTCGTTGAAGTTCAGCATGATATTTTTCAACTTGAGTGTACACGAGGATGGTGAGAATGAAGGAAGGAGTAACTTTATAGATGTTTTCGTGGAAGCGACGAATAGTGTTTGGAACCCCTTTTTTAATAATTCCAGCAAAAGCTCGCTGCTCAAACGGAGATATCTTGTAAGTAATAATTCCCCTCAACTTTGCCAGTTGTCCAAAATGAAGACCCATCTTTCCTTCTGAAATCAAGTGCCAGATACACACACATTTTAGAATTTGCAACAAACATTTCTTATTTGATTCAGCATTGAATTCACAACTAAGGCGAAATCATGCCGATACTAGTACGAGAGCAAGGCAGATTCCAATACCGATTTGGAATTGGAATTCTGGAATCCCAAATAAATCAGTATTCACAAGTACGTTATAACGTTATGGATGTGATGAACAACACAATCGCAATCCGCGAATACTTTGTACCAAATTCGTAATAAGTTTTCCGAGACTTGAATTTCCAATACCTTCAAAATTTGTGAAATAATTACATAACTGCAATTCTTCCAATTCCTTACCTTGCTGTAGATGGTTATTTTTTTGCAATCTTTATCCTCTCCAATTTCGTTTGTCTCTCTTGTCGTTTGGCGTTGCTAAATTAAAACTCACCGAATTTTCGGCTTTGAGGACTTCTCACTTCTCAGATTTCTTTTTAACAAACTGAACTCTCTTTCGCGCTTTTCTTACTTTTATCGAAAACCTTGCTGGAGATACTTTGGACCAGCGAACAAAAGTTTTTTGAGCGTCCCAAAAGTCTTCAATAAATAAATTCAATTTCACGTTGTTTTCGGCAGCAGGCTTGGCTACCTCATTTCTATATTTCAATAAAACCATGACATGAATTATGACATCATTCATCGAAACAAAAATTGACCCGATTTGATCGAATTTGAATTTTCCATTGAAATTCCAATTGATAAAACGGTTGTCCACATTGATATTTTTGATATTGAACCAAAAAGTAAAAAAGAAAGAAGAAGAGCATTCGCTTTGCAATTGCAGGTCGCACCTTCGCACTAGATTATTACTAAAAAAATATTGAGGATAGGTTTACCAATAGACGTTAATTCGTTTTTAATTTTACAGTATCGCCGATAAATTTTACGCGTGTATGTAATTAATGCGTAAAAAGCGAACTCTGGAGTCTGGACTGATTCGACAAATTTTTGCTTTCATTTTATGAATGACTACCCATACTTTGAATGAGCCAATGAGCAGAAGATTTCTAATACCTTCATTTTCGTTCATTGTGCAGATATGATAATATGGCATGATTGCTATTTTGCTCAAGAAGCATTTAAAGTTATCTGTTGTTTGAATTAGACTCACATAATTCTGAGCTAATATTTTAATGATTTAATGTAGAAAAATTAATGCTGCTTTTAATTATGCTCATGCAATTATGTTCAATGTTGAACTCTGCAAAAATAATGCCAAGGCCAAGGTCGTAGCTCTTTGACATCAACAAATTCATGGGAAGAACTTAATCGTAAGAAACCAAACCTGTTCTCATTCTTCAACAATCAGCAATGACAATTGTGACAACAAACTGCGGAAGCAAATACGAAAACCGATTACAATACAAAACTGGTAACGAGCACGTTAGACATTTGCATCATTGCATCAGACTATGATATAACTGCGCAGATTATACACAGACCAGACCATTTATATAATCAATAACAATCAATTAGTCCAATAATATCAGTCATATAATATTTACTACAAACTTATATATTTAGATTTTTTATGTTCAATTTTGAACTGGACGGGTTCAAGTTCAACACAGACTAGTGTGTTGAATCTGCACATGATTAAAATTTTCAAAGCCAATCTTGAAACACAATTTAATTTAAGAAGTCATCACTCCTCCAGACTCCACACGATTCATTAAATATGTGTATGATTGAAAATCATACGATGAGTACGTGCAAGTGCAAAGTTAGAGGATAAAATTGTCTCCGCACGCACATTAAATAACCATTAAATAGGTACACTTTAAAATGACAATTTAGACTTGGTCTGCATGGTCAGTAGACAGTGGTCAAGTCGTGTCGTGTCCTGGACCTGGTCCTCCTAGGTCACACTCGGGTTATTTGAAACGTGACATTTGTATGATAACTACTCCCTCACGAAATGACATTTGAATGGCACAAATGCTACACTCAAATTTGCAAATGTTTCAACTGTAACTAAACACAGAAAAAAATACGAAATCGATTAAAATAGAAACAGTTAACAGAGTACCTGAGTTCCAGGATTTTGATTATCACTCTCTGCTGACAAAATCTTTCACAATCGATAATTAAAGGCAATTAATGCGTCAGCAAACGCGTGCCTTGCAGCGAGTTCGCAAATCGCAAATGATGTAATTATAACTAGCATATTTACGGGAAAAAAACAGGGTAGGCCATGGTGGTGAAGTGTTAAAAACGCATGATGCCATATGTTTCGTTTTTGTAATTAATTGCATGCATCGTGTCTTTCGAATTAAGAGGTCTCTTCTAATAAATTGAGTGACAGTGAGCTGATTCAGTAATTATTTAATGCGTTTCTAATAGCATTTGGAAGGGTCGTGAAAGATGAAAGATTTCAATGAAATGAGTCCTTACTTATATTGCACACATGATGGAAATCTAAGATTAAGAAGGACTCAATGAACTAATTTGGCTGACTGACTTTGCCTATTGCCTCTCATCATCCATCACTGAATAAATGAAACTATTCAAATTAATTTTCTTTGAGCCGTTTGCCATTGCCATTGCCAAATGTATGAAGTTTCATGTTCTCTTGCTATCGAAATTATTCCATTAGTTGAGTGCCACTGTTGAACACGAGGGTTAAAGGCCGGGTCCACCTTTCCATTAATAAATGTCTAGAATTTTTCGCATTGTCTCACACTTGTGAACTTGTCGCAGAACAGTCAAGAGTTGTCCTAGTCTTTACTGATCAATAAATTTTATAGTTTTTTTTGAAACAAGACAAACACATAATATTTTCGTATTCGCATTACATAATTCCTACCTAATCAAAACTACAAGTCGATCTTTGTTTGCCACACGAGAGATTTCCGCGTGTTATGCTCAATTAAGTACTTGTCCAACTGTATTTGGCAACTTTCCGAATAAGGACAAGTCGCCTTTTGTAATTTGCAAAATTTTTATATCAGAGCGACAATCGCAGAAGCAGATTAGTCTTCAAAGACGTCAGTGACAAAACTTGTTCTTGACAAAATCTTCCTTACAAAGTAAGTATTGACGTTACGATCAGCAGAGAAGCTATATAAGCTCCTTGCCCTTCAATTCATTTCCTTAAGACAAGACTAAAATATCGCTAATGCGTATCGCGATTATACTACACCTCTTTCAAAACGAAAAGCAAAGGAAAAATACACTAAAAAGTAAGGAAAATCTTTAAAAAATTTGGAATTTTTTTAATCATTGCAGATGTCTAGGATAAATCAAGACATAATTACGAGGGATTGCATCAGCCAGCGTGGGACGATCTCTGCTATCAGAAGTTGTCCTCGGAAGACCTTCAGTGGTATCAACAACCTACTGAACTTGAAAAGACCTATTAGATTTAGATTATCCTCCTGGACTCTCATATCTCTCATCGTGATACTCACTTTTGCTTTCATCCTCGAATTTTCAACTGTGACAAGTTTACCAACAAAGTCAAAGTTAAGGGACCACCACGTCCAAAGTCATCATCATCATCACAATCATCATCACCGGCCGTCTAGGCGCCATCATAAACATCGTATTCCTGAAACCGTAGAGGTAAATTGAAAGAAAAATGAGGAATTCTCTGTGCAATTCTTAAAGATTCCGTTCTAATCTTATGAATTTGATCAAATATTAGGCGGTTCCAGTTGTTCCAGACAGCAGCGGATCTTTATCCATTGTGACACCCCTCGATGTATTGAGGCAGAATATGCTCAACGAGATGCAAAAAACACGATCTCGACAAGCACAAGAAAAGAGGGTGGCTGCAAACAAGGAATATTTAGAAAAAATTGGTCGATGAGATACGTGTATCATTAATACACAAAATTAAATAATAATGTTAAGGGTGTGTGAAATCAAATTATGTACTTGTACTTTGCACTAAAGTGCAAGGTAAAAATGTTGGGCTCAATGTACATTGTACAGCATTAGCTAGATAAGATCGGTCAGACAATCCAACTATTTGTACTGTAAGCAGTATTTGCTATTTATCGGAATTTCGGAAAGCGATTTATTAACAGCCTGCAACACGTACACTTTTATACTAAAAGATTGCAAGAAAGTACACACTGCAAACTATTTATTTTTCAATGAAATAAATATTTACTCAGGTTTTGTATTACTGCTCTTGTTCCCGATCTTCGAATAAAACCTTGTGTTTCTAATGAACAATATATTTTGAATAAACTATTACTTGTTTTATGACACAACTGACTCCTAGACCTACCCCAGTAAAAGTTTGTATTTTTGGAAATCAAATTGTAATTAACTGAAGAAAAGTTAATCCTTTTTCGGTTTATTAAAATTTAATACAAGTTGGTTAGTTAGTAAACTAGAAGCTTTTAAGGCAATTCGTTGAGGTATCAGCCCATACTTGCACTGGGCTCATTTGGCCATGCCAAGCCAAAGGGAATGCAAAATTGCAATCAATACTGAAATAATGTGCCGGAGCCGGAGCATGATGGAGTGCCAGCCAACGCCAACTTTATTAGTAGATTATCTGCGTATTTTTCAGAAAATTTCAACAAAATACATCTGTAAAATATAAAACATATTCAATTCAAGCTCACTGCATTTCCTTACATCAACTCAATTATCGTGTCATCGTCCACATAATTTGATTTCTAGTATCTGACGTTCACACGTAGATTTAAAATTAAGTTGAATACATGATTTGGCGAGTATGCTAGCTGCAAGACTTAGATTGTTTACGATTATCTTATAAGACATAATTTTTGAATACAAAGGAATTCGATTTTATGGGGTGCTTTCAATTTATTCAGTTTTTCTTATCATATTGATTTCAAAATGTATTCTTGGTGGCTAAAACAAGTAGATTTCCATGTCTTAACACACTTAAGTCTTGCTTGCAATGTCTCTGGTCGATCGATTGCATCAGTCGAAAGTGCAATTGAATAAAATCCTTCAGATCCATTGGTTCGGAGAAACTGCTTGTCGTTAAAATTTATGTTTAGCTTATCAGTGAAAATCGTGAGGCAATTCCTTGCAATGCCTAACGATTCCGTCCCGTATCTATTCTAGAATAATTGCAAAATATTTCTTCAAATCTCTAACCTGCTCAGGGTTAGTTGGCTCTCGGAAAGATTTGATTCTAATTTTCTAATTCAGAATCTGTTGTACAGTTTTGATTTTTAATTTAAGGTCAAAAGCCTCATCAGATGGAATAGAGCGGCTGCTGGCCGCAGCTCAGTCGGCATAATTTCTCTCTATATGTACGCTTATTGATGATTTCTGATTTCGCCAATGTTTGATTTGGATTGGATCGGATCCGACACTTTTCAGACAACCTCCGACCATGACATAGGAACTTTCTCAATCTCATTCTCGCCCGCGCCCGCATTTTGTATTTATTTATTTACATCGTTTTGTATCCAAGAATGAAGTCAAGAAGGGGGGAAATCTGTGGGTCTTTCGGTAGTGGCTCATCAGTATTCGCATCTTTCCGAACACAGAATCTCATTCTCAATCTGTAGATGCGTTGTTGGCCCTGGCCCATGCATGCCGTGCCGTGGGGCGACGCACGTATTGCGTGAGCATCATGTCACAAATTGAAATCTCTCGTCAGTCTTTACCTCGACCCCTTAAACAAAACCGGATACCGGAAGTAGGTTAAAATCGGAAATGCGAATTTTTGTCAAAAACGCAGAGGAGTACCAATGTAAGGCATGGGTTTGACAAAAATCTATTTTAGAAGATCTCATGAATGAATGAAACGGAGGGAAGAAATGGAAGTAGAGGAAGTGCTTGCATCCATGCCTTTTACTTGTATGCCCGCCCAAAGCCAAAGAGCCGAAAGGCATGGATTTGGATGGACTTTTGTGCTTCGGAAGTTGGGATTTGGAAATTTTTTGAGTGTGGCTTTTTTTTGGCTCTTCGACTGGCTCTGGCTCTTGCACTCTTCTGGCAGGCTTCTGCTTGCTTGGCCCAATGCAAAATGCAATGGAAAGAATTTGTGTCTTTTCTTTTGTTTGAAGAAGAGGAGAGACCCTATGCAGGATTTCCCACGAATTTATTTCCCTCCAGCCAGAGCCACAACACAACCAAAGCCAAAATTATTATTTTTCTTCACTCAACTCGTCCCCACCGTCACCGTCCCATCCCCAGCCCATCAGTCCCATTCCCAAAAATTCACAAAAACTGAAAAACTGCTAACTGGTAATCTTAATTCGTCCACAACCTTGACCTGTGATCTGTGATCATTCCGTGGCTGGCTGTGACCTGGGCCACCACCGCGCACCGGCTGGGGCCACACACTTTTAGAGAAAATGGACTCGATTAATTCATTAGCATCAATGGATCGGTTTGAGAAGATTGAAAAGATTGGTGAAGGAACCTATGGAATTGTTTACAAAGCCAAAGACACGCTGAATGAAAACAGAGTTGTTGCCCTCAAGAAGATTCGTCTAGAATCGTAAGTGATTCTGCCTCATTTCATATCTAAATTAACATAAGTGGTTGAGTTTAAGTATTTTTAGGGAAAGCAAGAAATTTCCGACACTCAGAAGGTGGGAAGGACCTCCCCCCCCCCACTAGATCATTTCGTTTGGCAGTTAGGGTAACCGAGTTGTGATGTAGTAATTTTTAAATTTTATATCACAGCCCCGGTTACCTTATTTGCTGAATGAACATTTCATCGTTTTTCATCAAGTGGAGTGCAGAAATGATGTCAGTCAGTCGAATCAACAACTGAACAACTCTCAATTTTTGCAATCAGTCAAAATCAATGAATTACCTCAGCTTCGTCGTTTGAATGTACTTGTCCTGTTTCGCTTCTAAAAATTCATATTATGGGCTTAACAGGGAGTCAGAAGGAATTCCAAGTACAGCTGTCAGAGAAATATCACTTTTGAGAGAATTGGATCATCAAAATGTAGTCAGACTTTTGGACGTGATTCATACAGAGAAAAAACTCTTCCTCGTTTTCGAATTCATGGAGATGGATCTCAAGAAGTTGGTAGTAAATTCATCACTCGTTGTAATTACTTAATGCAGTTTTTAACTAATTTAACAAATTCATTAGATACATTGATTCACAGTCGCAAGGTCTTCCAATTGCACAAGCCAAGTCATACTTGTGGCAATTACTTCGTGCCTTAGTTTATTGTCATACGCACAGAATATTACATCGGGACCTGAAACCGCAGAACCTCTTATTAGATTCTAAAGGAAATCTCAAACTAGCCGATTTTGGCCTTGCTCGGGGATTCACACTTCCAATGCGTGCTTACACGCACGAGGTAAATTAAATTATGAAACGAAGGCAGAACCTCATAATACATTAATGACTGATGCCAAAGTTAAACAAAAGTGGATGTCCCAGTCTATATCTAAAATTGATCATACGAACAGGTTGTTACGTTATGGTACCGAGCACCAGAAATTCTTTTAGGCTCTAAGCTTTACACAACTACGGTTGACCTCTGGAGTGTCGGCTGTATTTTTGCTGAAATGGTTAGTTGACATTATCACACATAAATCTTAGCAGCTAAGATTTTTTCACATAAGAAAATGATTGCTGGTAGGATGTATTGTCAAATTTAACTTTCTGCACAGTTAACCAAAAAACCATTATTTCCTGGGGATTCTGAGATTGATCAATTATTTCGCATCTTTCGAACACTCGGAACACCTGATACAAGGACTTGGCCGGACATTATGCGCTTGCCTGACTTCAAACCATGTTTTCCACGATGGGAACGTCAAGATTTGCGGACGTTCATTCCAATTCTAAAAGCATTCCCAGACGGACTTCAACTTCTTTGTGTAGGTTTTGCAAACATTACAGTATATTTCTGCTGAAGAAATCTAGAAATCCCTGAATGTTACGACTACTAATCAAATTCTTATTTTTTCCGTAGGACCTACTAACGTACTATCCTGCGGGACGGGTGTCTGCAAAAGCTGCAATGGAGCACAGATTCTTTCTAGATGTTCAAGTCTTTGCACCACCAAACACATAAACCTACATTCAGTCAGAAGCCTTCCTAACACTATTATTTATGTTGAGTTCAGAACGCATGTAATTGCACGTTGGCACTATCGGATTTATTCGGTTTCTCAGAGCTGATCTGTTTTTGCAAGTCATCGGAATAGGGTTGAGGTTAAATAAAAACATTACTTTGAATACTTAATGTTAAGGTAAACGGGTAACTATTCAAGAATGTTAAATTTAGAAGTCTAGCGTTTGCGAGAAGGCTGACGCTCTTCAATAAAATATCGTAAATAGTAAAGATGTAAAATTGGAGTCAATGCTTCGATGGCACGGGAAATACTCACATCCGCGTAATTGATCTGTGTGTACAAAGTTGTCATTGTTTCGACTACTGTGTGCCGGGTGAGATTAGGAATTCGAATCATAACTTGACCGCAAGATTCGCCAATCGCACCTAGAAAGGTTAGGGTAGCTTGTTAGTTGAATTTTGCTTTAAAAATTTGTATTGGAGCAAGAATTGTTTACCCATTTCGTCGCAAATGCAGTCCACCAAACTAAAAACAAAGGATTGAATTTTGATGTTAAATTAAAAATCATAAATTGGCATAGAAAAATTTACATTAGAGCGAGACTAACTTTCGGAAACAATGCGTCAAATGTTTCAGGGTGTATTTCGCGACTTCGTCTTCTGTGGCGTCTTCTGCCATTCTACCGATAAATTCAGCTATTCGCACGAACAAAGAGTAGCACAGGACCATTATTTCCGCCATTAGCTCAGTTGCCACTGTATAAATTCTCATTGGGTCGATTGGTTTTTGTCTAGTTTCGAGAAGTCTGAGCCAATACAAAATCATTTTGACTCCATAATTATGCATCTGTTCAAAATTTTAAATTTTAAGAAATTTTATTAGAAATTACTACTACCACATCAGTATCGTTCTGTCATGCTTTACTTTTCCTATATTGACAACTTTGCTCATGTACTCAATTCTAAATTTGGAAGTGTCATTTTCTAGCACGGTTGGAAAATCGTAATCCTGAAGCTGCTTTTCTAGTTCAACCTGAGTA
This sequence comes from Hymenaphorura dentifera, assembly GCA_034699705.1. NCBI lineage: Eukaryota > Metazoa > Arthropoda > Collembola > Poduromorpha > Onychiuridae > Hymenaphorura > Hymenaphorura dentifera. The sequence goes on from JAQGCM010000100.1 coordinate 25,111, forward strand.
ATCTGTAGAAAAAACATACAAAATAGAGATTTTTACATTTACTCTTCCATATTAATTTTCGCAGCCTATATACCTTGTAAAATTCACTTATTTTAGCATGAGCTTCATCTGACTTTTTTTTGAGGTGTGAAGAAGTTCCAAACGCAAGTTCGGTTTGGACTTTCTCCAAATATTTGACGTACAATTGCTCCAAAACACCAATATATTTGCAACCTTTCCAAATTTTAAGAAAATGTTATTTGAGCTAACTCCGGATTGTCATGAATCAAATTAAAGGTTGGCAAGATCCAAATCTATACCGTCATTTTGGACAAAATAATCTATAAAATCCATCGGTTGCGCTAGTTGTCCCCCATCAATTTGCTTACTACGATCTTCTGCAAAAACTCGAAGACCACTGATCCCTGTCTCTAATTTGTTGCGGCTTTTAAAAGCCATATTTGACTCTTGTCGAATTACTTGAAGATTAATTCCTTCCGTCTCAATTTTTCGCTCTGCAAAAATGGAATTCTCCTCTTCCAATTTTTCATTTGTTTTCTCCCTACTTCTAACAACTTGTTTTAGTTCTTTCTGCTGAGAAGGAGGTGGTTCACAGAGTGGAATCGGCGGTGGTTCACAGACTGGAACCGGAGGTGGAAGAGGAACATCTAGAATGACACAAATTTCTTGTTCTTGTGGTCCAGCAAGTCCACCATCCCTTGGTTCATAAACACTTTCTGTTGATTCCTGAGTAAAGACTATCAACTGTTCCGTTTTCCCCTAAAATCAATAGTTTTTGGTTTTCTTATGAATATCAGCAAGTGGTATAATTAGACTTGAACGATTTACCACCCACTGGTTGGAATGGCAAAACCGAGGTCTGTGCATAGGCTTCTGTAATTTTGAAAGATTGTTCTCTACGGAGACAATCAGGATACGGTTCTATTGTTTGAACGTATTTCGATTCTAAAGCAGTTTTCGGCCGACTACGAGAACGACATTTCCTTTTCGACTTGTGAGCTTTATTGGTTGCTGTTGCTGGTACTACTTGTACACAGCAAGGTTCATCTTGAGCTGCTCGCAATTGGTCATAAATGATCGGAAAGAAACCACATTTTCCAATGAATGGACAATAGGAAACCATGGAATAGGTAGGCGACAAAGTATTTGGGTCAATTCCTTCTGCATTACCTGAAATATAATGATAATTTGATCAAGGTCTGACAGAACTGATTGGTTTTTATGCAAATTTACATGTTCGCCTCGGCTGTGCAGTATACACTGCCCTCACAGTGAGATCTTTTCGAGATTGCTTTCGACTTTGTTCAGAATTTCCTGTTGATCGCTGACTATTGGCTCCAACGAGAACAACTGCTTTAGACTGGTAATCTCGACCTGTCGCACAGGTCACCCCTGTAGCTGCCGTGCTTCCAGTAGCTGGGGAAAAGTACATGCTTATACTTGAAATTAAAAATCCCAAATGGCCAAATATGTTCTTGTCTGTTTTTCGTGAAATTAATTACCATTGGTCGGGCAATTATTTGGACGAAACATCGTGCGGCGAAGTTGAAACCAGTAACGAATTTAAATTCAAATCTCAAATTTAGGACATCTTGATAAAAAAAAGTACTTGCTATTTGCAAGAATTAAATTTTCACGTAATGCAATGTATGAAATCTAACCCTACTTTTCATAAGCAGCGTTCACTACTTGTTTAAATGTTGTAAAGTAAACATTTCAAGACTGCAGATTCGTTACCAGGGTGGTTTTTTAGTTTATAATTAATCTTAGATCAAATTCAGGTTTTTAAAAAGTAAAATAAAATGTCGATCCAATGTCAAAACTCTGTGACAATGAACACATGAGCAGTGACGCTTTCAAGTTTATTGCACGGAAGTTAACTAGATACAACACAAATATTACAAAAACAATTTGGCAACTGCATCAAAATACTCCCTTGAATCGTCCACTCAGCTCGGCTTCCGAGTTTCTTATCAGGCGATAGATCGTGGATGATACTGACAGCGCGTCGTCACCCAAGTCGTCATCCTCGTCGACGTAACCTCGATTACTAAAGAAATTCAATGGAACCCAACATTACATTAACATCTTATTCTGAGTTCACTTTTTTAGTTTCGCAACGCAAGAATAAAATATGAATGAACGATGCAGAGAAGAGGATTACGAAAATTCTAAATGCTAAACCCAAATCTACAAAAGTTGCAGAATTGGCAGAAAAGGGAACTGAAAACTGAATTTTCAGAAAGAGAAAGTAACTTACGCTGGCATTTCGAAGCTGGTTGGCATCGGAATTGATAAGAGAATGTCTAAAATTGGCATCCGCCCCAGCAAAGAAGAAAGTTCTTCAAATCGAACATATTCCGAGCGACAGCAACATAGCCAACATGATCTCTTCTCAAACTTGATTCCTGCCATGAATTGGGTTGCAAAGCGGTCAAAATGGTGAGACAATTTTAGGAGTGGTTCTAATGTCTCTAAAATATTTTCAGCACAGTTCATTAGCTCACAATTCCTCTGAGCTAATTCACACAGTGTATTCTTCAAGTCTAGGGCTAGCAGTGGATCAAAATTTGCTTCGAATTTCATCCCTACAACTCTTGTTTTGATATTTTCAAATCCCGTCAATAGAATGGGTTCTTTGAACACTTCAATCGCCGTTGTTAAATGTGCGTTGGAACTTAAGACTAAATCAATTCCATGTTGAAGTAGTACGCGGAGAATTTCCAATTGCTCCTTTGCTGTACAATATGGAAAGCCTACTTTTGTAATCGTTTCAGTATCGGATGAAATGGTCATGGTGTCAGAGTTCCAGAAAAATGTCAAAACTCCCTCAAACGTGTATGGACTAGTTGTCAACGAGTTGTCTTCGTAAAGTGTTACATTTTCAGGCATCTTTAGTTTGTAAATTGGGCCGCTGACTTTTGCGTGTTCCAATTGGAATTCACCTTTTCTCCTTAACAAATCTCGCCATTTGGAGTAAATCAAATCACTACCACGGAGAAATTCTTTTGCTGTTCTTATAGTATCATCCAAGTCAGAAACCAATTTAGCTACTAGATCTGCAATTTCCTCCACTGTTTCTCTGATTTCAGGTTCCAGTAAATTCAGTTCCCCGGTTAGTCGGTTCATCAAGCTTGTTGACATCATTAAACATGCACGAAGTCGACTGGCTGCTTCGACTCGATCTCCTGAAGTTGGAAATGATAAAATGTCCATTGCTCCTCTACCTGAAATGAATGAATCAAAAATGATGATCAGCAATGCAATGTTGTTAACAATGTACCACATTCGTTCCTCCAAAAATTAAAGGATTTACATTATTAATATAATCGTACTATGCTCGAAATTTTTTAGATTCTCAGGCTGCAGGCATTAAATTTATGATTTTGTGTATTACGAACACGATTATGCTCGTATGCTACAATGATCATGGTATACAACGGAAAGGCAGGTCAAGCAGAATTTGGGAGTAGGAGCCTACGACAATTTGCGGATGGGGGACTTAATGTTAAGAATAAAAGCTTATGGATAAAAAAATATTGAGTTTCAAAAGCAAAATACAACTTACCAATTCGATCTGCTTTTGCAACGGATTTGCTTTGCCATTCCACCATTGCGATACAAAGCAACATTTCATCATTTGTTAAACTGTGTGGACCGTTGGTTCGATTTTGGAACGTTAGCAATGTCAGATCTACTAGAATTGGGTGATCTGTTTCTTTTAGAATAGAATGAATCGCTTTGAGGATATCTTCTTCGGACTCTGTGCCAGGCAACAGTGGTTTGTGAGGGCCTGGCTTTGTTGATGTAATGCATGTTTCAATTCTGTTGAATCGAACTTTGGCAGTTCGATCAGCAAATGGGAGAGAAGACCTTCTCCGGTGAGATGCAGCCGCTCTGGCAGCAGCAACAGCAGCATCACTCGAACCAGTCTTTACCAGATCCGAAGCTTCCAGGCGAATATTCCTCAATCTCTCTTTTTCAGATAAACTCGAATTTTGTGACATTTCAGGAATTTTTCGCCGAAAAATACTTGCGTCCGTGGGAGAATCTTTCATGGTAGTATTAGTATTTTCCATCCTCTGCAGTAAAATAGTGAATTTCTCTTAAAGTACAATCCGACGGAGCAACTACGAGGCTTGGGTGATTAGAGCATTTTTTGCGGTTACCTCGTGAGACATTACACAGCTATGCAGTGAAATTGAGCTGATGGATGTTTGGATAGATACATTAAAAATTTTGAAAAAACTATATTTCTAATGTTAAGTACAATAGAAATAGAACGCATTTTTAATTTAATTTTTCCGAAAAGTTGTGTTTATTGGTCAATTTATGACATAACCTGTGTCACCATGACTCTGCCTAGGCTAAGGACGCTGCAAATGAGTGTTGTAGTGCCCTACAATTTGAGGTACACAAATGAATTAATTTAGATTACAAGTTTTGTTTTGTAGATCATGGATTATTTGTATGACCTAACCTGAAACCGAAATTTTGTACTTAGCGAAAGCCAAATTGGAACTGTAATCGTCTGAGGTGTTCTGAGCCTGAGTCTTTCTGTTTTAGCAACCAAATCCTATCAATTGAGTCAAATTCAAATTCAGCTTATTCAATATTTTTGCTTAGAAGAACTCAACTATCCTAGGAATGGAGGAAACTGTTACTGCACGTCCGCTATCATCAGGGGCTCCCCTCAAGCGTTCTCCGAAACTGTCAGATCTTTCTATCGAAAACGTGGATGAAGCTCGAACTGAGGCGGTGACCCCAGTGAATGATAACGTGGAAGGCGCTCCTGACGAAAATACACAAGGCAATGATCTCACCCAGCAAATCTTGCCTAATTCAGGAGAGCCTGAACCATCAACAGAGCAATTCGCACCGCCTAGCCAATTTGCTGATGATGCAGTTGTCAACAATGCTCTTGCTTCTGGAGAACACATTGTTCATGAAACCCCTAAGGAAAATCCTAGCATCGCTACCCTCGACAAGGTTGTTTCAAAGATTGTTTCAGAAATCAAGAATATACCAGACACCTCTTCCATACAATCGTCTCTGGCCAGACTGCCGGAACGGCCGGAAGTATCGGAGAGCGTCATCCAAGAAGATTCTGTCATGGAAGAAGATTCAATCACGCGTATTCTAAAACATTTTGACTCTCCTGGAGATTCGACAGCAAGGGGTTCGGAAACTGGAACAACAACCGCGGCTGGAAATGCTATGACATTAGTAACTGCGTCATCATTGATCAGCAGCAAGCCACCAACTGATGCCAAGCCCGTCGCGAGTGTCAATCCAAAGAAGAAGGAGAGTCGTCCAAGAAAGAAAACAGCTGGAGGAGACGCTAAGTCTGGAACAAGTTACTCAAGTTCAGCGGTTAGTTAGCAATCATTTTCTATATCTAAAATTTACAAAAGGAACTACCAATTGGGTAACTAATTTGTTCCAGAGCTACGAAGAAACTGTCACCTCCTACCAAGCAGCAGTACCGAAGCAAAAACAAAAGGGTCAAGGACGTCCAAACCAGAAGAAACCTGCCCAACCGTATCCAAATCAATATCAAGACTTTCAAAATCAGGATCCAAATTTTCAAAATCAAAACATGCAGCAGCAACAACAGCAAAGCCCAGAGCAGGCTACTGCTGCAATTACAAAGGGAATTGGAGCCATTTCCTTCAAAGTTCCAGGAAGAATTACACACAAAACTACAATTAAGATTGCCCATTATCCCCAAGCGGGGAATGAAATCATTAGCGTTGAGCAACCACCACCACCAGAGGAATGCTATGTGGACCCAATGATAAATGATTACCCTCTAGAAGACGAATATGGTCAACCGATAGACCCTGGCGGTTGTGACAATAGTGGTAGTGGTGGAGCCCAAGGACGTTACTCAAACAATTGCAATTTTTGCACCTATAATATTGCTGAAGCCGGCCGTTCTCCTAATTCTTATCCAAATCAAACGCAGATGATGCATCAACCCTATTATTGTGATCCTTACGGCGGCGGATATAATCCATACGGCTACGGGTACAGCCCATACTAAGCCACAATCATTCTTTCGAAATTTATAAACGAATGAAAATTTCAAAATTTAGAAACGCTCAATTACGAATTCAAGTATTAAATTAAGAAGTATTTAAATGTTTCGCACATTTAATTTACCTCAATTTGTTGACTAATCTGTCGAAGCGAGCAGTGTCAAATCATTTTTTGCATCTTGGTCTTGGCTAAGCAATTTAAAGATGAAAATGAATACATTAGCTACGAACAGACTTTAGATATTAAAAATTCCAGCATCCATTGCTATTTTGGCAAAACAAGTCCGTCCCACACATATTGTGCAAAATTTTCTTATCGCAAAATTCATGAATTGTGCGTAGGATACTTTCATAAAAGTGAAAGCCTAGATTGGCTCCACAGGCTTCAACATGTTCATGGACGTCACTCGTTTTAAAATTAATCGATACAAGCTCATGGAAAATGTCAAGTCTCAGGTTTTCTTTTGATGTCAAAGCGTCAACATCATGTATCGGACAGCTGCAAGGCTAGGCCCAACCGTTTGACGATATTCCCACACTATTTCATTATTCTGCAAACAAAATAGGTCCGAGGAGACGACGAGGTCTAAGTTAGCAATTGAAATTATAGGAGATCGCAAAGTCCACAAAGATTTTGCTATAGATTGATTCTATTTGGCCTTCGAGTTAAATCCGTACGATGCTTCTCCAGGGGTGCCTAGAAAACTCTGAACTGAATTCAGAGGAAAGGTTCTCAACCGTGGAATTAAAGCATTTTGGTGGAAACCGGAGGCGAGAGAAGAGCTTGGTTGCTTTCACTCGTTCGTTGCTATTCTTTTTCATCTTTTCTCGCATTTCAATTGGGAATAATATTATCTTGGGATTTGAGCGGCTGAACGTCCCGGAAGTTCCATGCGCAGATCGATACTTGAGGCTAGACATCACTTGGTTGATCCTAGTCCTCAAACATGGAGCAAATGAACAGGTAATTTGTATGCAATTTATTCAATTCCCTTAATTATTTTTTACGTGACCGAGTTGGGCTATATTAGGAAGATGGAGTGAAAGTCGAACTGCTTTCTCCTTTCTCTGCTTTCTCCGCCAAGTGATTGTTTTTGTTTACTCGTTCACAGGACTCAGCTTCCTGCAAAAACAACAAAAAGTGATCTAGGGATTTGGTCCGTCCTAAAAAGTTGTGTTGGAAAAGATCTTACAAAGATAACGATTCCTGTTCAATTCAATGAACCACTATCATTTCTTCAAAGAATCTCAGAATCACTTGAATATTCACATCTACTTAACATTGACAGCGATGACTCAATCCAAAGAATTGAGGTAATAGAAAAAAAATCAAGTTATCGTAACGGTGAGCACGTGTGCAAATTTTGTAATTTCTAGGCAGTAACAGCGTTTGCTGTTAGTGCCTTGGCATCCAATGTGAATCGTTTGGGGAAGCCATTTAATCCATTATTTGGAGAAACATATGAGTTAGAACGGAACGGATTCAAGTAATAAATCAGTTTATAACTAATCCAGTCAAATTACAAATTACAATTGACAATAATTATGTTTGGTTGGAAAGGTATGTTTCCGAACAAGTATCGCATCACCCTCCGATTTCAGCTTTCCATGCTGAATCTGATCAATTCGTCTTCCGAGGTTGGATTTATCCAAAACTGAAACTATGGGGCAAATCTGTCGAAGTTCATCCGAAAGGAACAATGACTCTGTTTTTAAAAAGGTTTGAACAGATCAGTACTGCAAAATTGTTCGACGCAATATTTCAATACCTTTTGCAAAATTGACGCTCTAGATTCAAAGAAACTTATTCGTGGTCAAATGTTTATTGTTCCGTGCACAATGTGATTGTTGGGAAGCTCTGGATTGAACATCACGGCACAATGGAGATTGTATGTCCAGAAACTGGGCTAAAAGTCAATCTTCATTTCAAACCGGCCGGATGGTTCCACAATGAGCTTCATCGTGTTGAGGGCTTTCTTACCGATAACAAGTATGCTTGACATAAATAGAATTGTTTTAAGCAATGCTAGAAAATTGGCTTATTTGACCATCTAGTAAGAAGAAACTGCGATTTGTATATGGGAAATGGACTGACTCACTATCGTCAACTGATATCGACTCCTATGATGAGTTTATGAAGAGTAATGCTCACAAATTTAGGTGTGATCAAATTTCTTGTGAAAGTTTTAACGCAGATGTAAATTATTTTAGTCATAAATAACCCATATTTTGATTTCCTTTCCAGATTAGGGGAACCGTCTCAAGATCCGAAAAAATCGCCATGCGTGAGCCCAAAACCAGCTCATAAAATGTTCCAGAAATTTAATTCACTCTCGATTAGGTCTTTCAGCACTAGCATTGAGGTTCGATGATAAAATTTTACAGTTTTATCTAGTGAACTGCATTAGAGTCTCTAGTTTTAATTCTTTACCCGGAAAAGGAGGACAATTCTGAATTGTGTTTATGTATAGTACCTATGTTTTCTTCGATAATTTTAGCAAATATTTATCGTAAAGGCTACTTGGCTGAATCGTACTCCCAATTTCGCTTAATAGCAAAGCTCTTGCTTTCTCTACTTTCACAATTGACGGACTATTCTGTGAACGGAAATATCTTATGCCAGAAATCTAATTTCCTGAAATACATTTCCCTTTCACCAAAGCTTACCGATTTTCTCAGTCAGCCTAAAAGATCTTCAAAACATTTATAAATGCTAAAAGATTTAGCAAAGGTGCTACTGAAAGAGGGCAATTGAAAACATGATTTTTTTATACTTAACTTTCTAAAAAGAGCACTCTAATTTCCGTTAATTTGTTAAAACAGGGGTCCAGCAATAACAGCGAAGAACTGTCGCCGGAAAATCAGGATGATGCGATGCCAAAGTCTGACTGTGAAAATCTTGATATACCAAATTCTACACTTTTGTGGGAAGTTGATCCTCGCCCAGACTATGCAGCTGATGTAAATTTATACTGTTACTAAAGTAGTTATAAGAGGCGTTTTTTACCGAGGTGCTTTATGTTTTTGTAACTATTTCAGTACTACCATTTCACTCTTTTTGCTATGAGTCTCAATCAAATTCTTCCAAACTCATTGAATTGTCCAACAGATTCAAGGTAAAATAAAATTTATGAAAATTGCATACGATTACAAATATGATTGCCAAATCGAATTTTTGTGTGTACAGGTTACGCCCTGATATTCGGAAATTGGAAGAAGGTGATCTGGAAACCGCTGCAACATCGAAACAGTCCTTGGAAGACAAGCAAAGAAAATTACTCAAGTCCAAACAAGAGCTAAAGGCAAATTGGTTCGAACAAAAAGAAGATAAAACTTGGGAATTCAATGGTAAATATTGGGATTTAGCAAAAACTGCAGACAGCGCAACTGTGAATGCATTTTTGTAACCTGTTGGCAAAACAAAATTCGACGAGTAGTCCAAAGTAATAATGTAACTGTGAAAAATGTATATCATTGCATAGTTTTTAGTACAACAAACCGCAATCATGCAAACAATACAATCAAGTACTGGAAGAACCCTTAAACAATATTTTCATGCTTCATAGATGCAAATACTTTGTAATAATGTGATGTACCCAATGCTAACCCAACAAAGCAAAATAAATGCATTTATTTCAATTCTTTTGTTCCAAGAGCGGAGTACAATGTATAAGCACGAATTTATTGGCACAGCAGATAAATATTAAATTACTTTTATATGTAACTACCAGCTTGTGATGTCCCAAACGTTGGACTTATTGCAAATACAGCCTGAGTACACAACTGACAGAAAACCAAAGAATCAACTAGTAAACAATTTTTCTGATCTTGCTGCAGTTTATTTCTAAATTCACAAAAAATTAGGCGAAGTTCTCAGAATGTTGAAATTGAATTTTGGATTGGACATTTTTGAACAATTTTCTACTTCATCCATACATGAATTGAATTACACAAGCCCCACCCACGTCAAGGTATCATACCAAGTTTTAAAAAGGTTCCCGAAGATCCAGCAAATTTTATTCGAAATTACATCAGCAAAAACTACTGATTTACAGTCTGTCGGAAATACACAAAACAATGTATTTCATAATAATAGCAATAGCCGCATTATCAAATACTCAGATTTGACACTAATCAATTCAATTCTACAATAAGGCAACTTGTGGCCAATTAAGTTAAGCCCGATCTCCAAACTCGAAACACTTGTACTTGGCATCTTAAATAAAAACCGACAAGCACGTTGCATAGGAAATGCAGAAAGTCAATCTCAAAAGGTAATGTGCTTAAACAAAATTACTTAATTACACGGTTGGCATTTTCTTGTAAAAGGAAGTTTTAGAACTATTGAATAATGCCATTTGAAGTGCAATGAATCGGAGGATGAATGGGTGCATGAAGGAGAAAAACGTGCAACATTTGTTCTCACACCTGTTTTGAATATATTGTATGTTGCTCAGCGTTAGTACAGATAGTGGAGTGGTAATAAAATGTTAGCGTAATGAAAACAAAATAAATCTTGTTTGATTTTCAATGAATTAAAGAAAAAATATTTCTTTGTAATTACTCATGCCATCGATCGATTTAATATTTTCATCAATATCTTCTGCCGTGCCCATACCTATTATAAGCATTCATTTGCTGGTAGAATTGCATCCCACTATTGGTACCCAACAAAACTTTGCAATTACTACAATGATGTTGAACATCGGTACAGATTTTTGATGCAGCCTTGCCTGCAGTTCTCATTAAGAAAAACCCACCCAAAAGAAATAATAAAAATACGGGCATTATGAAAAGTGGAATGAAACTTCCGCTAATGAATATAACAGCAGTAAAGACTCCAATAAACAGAACTGCTCCCCCACCAAAGAATACATACATGATCTTCGATTGACTTTGCTGAATATTCTGAACCTCTACTTCATTGGTTTCAGTCGTAACGAAGTTTTTGCAATTTGGACAGACGACGCTGATCGGAGTGCGTCCATTTTGACAGATGGCCGTATTCACAGCTTGTGCAGCTGCAACCATATCATTTCCTTGCGTCATAAGTGGGGTAGTAGGGTTTACTTGCAAAAGCCCGGGTTGTATCGGTTGAAATTGTGTGGTCAGATAATTTCCTTGTGGGTTTGGATATAGCGGTGATGGAGCGTTAGCACCCATTTGAATTGTTCCACTGGTGGGGAGAAATCCAACGGTCTGATTATATTGACCTGTGGTGGCAATATTGCCGGTATTTGGTGGTGGATGAGGGTAAGTATTATTCTTTTCGATTTCATCTACGGGATTCATCTTGTGTAGTCGGCTAATCCTGCTGATAAATTACGTATACACATTTTGCACAACCTATTCGTAATAATTTCCTTTATTTGCTTTGTAGTCGAAGGGAACGAAACGCTAACCCCCCAATATTGCAAGAATTCTTCAAGAGTGAGTGAAAATATATCCAAGGGAAGAACCTTACCTTATTCGTTACTTCAACCAGTCAAGACACAGCAAGTGTGATGAAAAACGCGAAATACTTTTACTAATAGAAAAGAAAGTTACGCACATACAATTGACAATTCGAACGAACTATATAATTGTAATCGGAAAACGTGCAAATATAGTCAACTGTCTATAAAATAAATGCGATGAAAAAAGGAATTATTTCAACATTTGCAATAAGAAATCTATAAATCAATCAAAGTTTAGTTCTAGTCTAATTTTTAACACTCGTGCGTGTGCTATGATCGCATGTGTGACAAACGTTAAAACAAATTCAGACTCTTCATTCATTGAAGGTTTCTTCTGCTGTGCTGCTGCAAAACTGCTCAAGGTTAAATTCAGCCCTGCCTCAGTATTCAACTTATTTGACTCAATATATCTTATATAATAGCCTGCGAAGAAGGCACAATGTTGTAGTGCAAAATCTTTGTGCATGTAGGCTTCAGTCCAGGCGCCAGGGCCAGGCCAGAAGGTTTAGGTTAGGAATGATTTGCTATAATATGTGCGGTTTTTGCAATTACGATTTCTATAATACTTGTGCGCTATAATCTTACAAATTAGGGATAGGCCAGGCGTAATAACAATGACTTTTTTATGAAGCATTAGATGTGGTTATGTAATAATTAGTTACTGCAGTCCAAATGCATGATCAATGAACCTAGTAGCGTAGATCGAACTGAAGTGATGCAAGGAAAAATGGTTTTTCCTTAGTGAAACTCTTCTAGAGAGAATTTATGGGTCAGACCAAAACTATTTTAACTCAAAACGTTCTTCTAATTTATTCAAAAGGATAACGTGTATGAATTATGAAAATGCGAGACGAATAAATAGAAATTGAGTAGCATAGCAGCACAGGCACAAACTTCATAAAACTATACAATGGCTTAGTAGAAAACAAGACATGAAGGCAATTTTGTTTTCTTGTAGTGCACTATCCAATACAATTTTGGCAGTTGCCTCCGATGAACTACTCCAATAAAATGTAAGCATTAACATTTTCGTTACAAACAATTGAAAAGAGTGATTTCAGTCGTTCTAAAGCAGTACATAATACACATCATTCTTAATCAAAAGAATGCCAGCATTTGTAAGCGTCGGTGTAGGTACTGAAAGTATTTCGCGAATCTGATTGTCCAATCCTTGGGTATTTTAGAATTTTGTATTTAATATTTTTCAACAAATGGAACAATCGCTCTGGCTCAGGTTCTTGGAATTTCCAATGGGATGTTTCGTGGTTGACAGAATGGCTTCGTTAAGTACGTCTTTTAATCCCTCCTGTGTGTAAGATAGGTTTAATTTAAAATATATCATGTGCTAATATGAATCCAGAGCTTAAGAACATTGAGGGCATCATAATCATTATTACAGTACTCTGGGAATCCGATCGGTAATAACTCTCTGGTATCTGTTCCGGAAATTAAATTTTAGTGCGCTTATACCTGAGCTAATGCCGAGCATTCAACGTATTTGACTGCTTTTAATTGTTTAGCTAGTCGTGTGCCCTCCGCAAAAGTGATCTGTATATTTTGGGCACGCGATACCGTTTTCTCAAGAGTTTCTGCAATTTAAAAAATTTAAAAATCATTAACTTCTGTCCCCCAAATTCCACTTTGTCATTTCTCACAAAATTACTTGGTTCGAATCTCAAATCGGTTTGCGTTCCAACAAGTAGGAAAGGTGTTCTTGGGCAATGGCGTCCTATTTCTGGAACCCACTGTTTCCCAAACAAAAACCGAAATCAAGGTCAAAATATGACTTATCTTCTATCTTTACAATAATTTAGTAATTATTGACCTTTGCTTTGACGTTCTCGAAAGATGGCCGTGATACAACTGAAAAGCAGACTAGGATCACGTCCTTCTCTTCTTTGTAAATCAATTCACGCAAACGAGTATAGTCTTCGGAACCTGAGAACAATAAGCAAAAATGAAAAAAATTATATTCAGACCCCTTGTCCTTGAAACTGTAAGTCAGGTCAAGCCATCAAACGTGAAGAGTTACAGAGACAAGAGACTTTGTTCACCTGAGATATGAACCAATTGAACCGTGTAATTCTCATTGTTGAATGAAATTGGGGCATAATATTCGCTAAAGCTTGGCACATACTCTCCAGGGAAAGCTCCCAAGACATAAGTTAATACTAAAGTATTTTTACCAACGCCACGGTCCCCGATGGCCAATATCCTTTACACGTTTCGGACTTGCATAAGTCTTAGTCGGTTTAGGTTTTGCGAGACTACTGTCAGGAATCCTGACCTTCATCCGACTACTATCTGCTTCTAATTCGGAAGACTCAACTACAGCAGTACCCACGGACGAAATAACTGGAAGTGAATATTTGTCAAATTCAACTGAGTTGATGTTGCTGGGTTCTTTGCAGTTCTTGAGTTCGGATTCTTGGACCGGATTCCCAATGTTGTTATTAAGATTTTGGGATTGACTGATTTGGAATAATTTTTCTGTTTCAGTAATTGGTGGTTTTGGTGCTACGCTGGTGATACTCCCGTTTTTTAAAATCTTGAGAACATCATTTGATTGTCTTGTTTCGGTCTCTTCCATTACATCAATTAATTTCAAAAAAGTATCATAATCAATCTTCTTCACGTAGCCATAAAATAATCGGTTTCTTGAGTATCCCACGATGCCTTGACTACGGGGGGGGCTTGTTTTGTTTTCCTGAGCGTTGCTCAGGAGGTGAGTCGGTTAGCATTTTAGTGCATGGGACGCTTTG
>JAQGCM010000101.1:0-39317 GCA_034699705.1 Hymenaphorura dentifera
ATGTATCTCAGTTTCCTGGAACTAACAATTGAATTAATGGTCTCTTGCAAAATACTCAGACGCTGACCAAGGTCCCAGGCAAAGCAGGATCTAGTGTGCTGCATTCGTTCGACGCATCTTTTACACAAAAACAACAAATCAAAGTCACAATTAGTGAAAACATTACATTTATTTTGTGGTTTTACTAATACCCATTTCATAAGACTGGATTGGAAAATATTATCAAGAAAACGTTTCCTATGTGCTGTACAAAACCAAACATGCAACAATTTTGGATTTTGTACAAGCAAACCGTGCTTGCATTATAACGCTTTGTTAGATTGAGCCTCACTGCAAGTCCAAGACAGAATTTATGCAAGAATTCAAAAACATGGCCTAACTAAATAATTAGAAATAATTGCATCATAAATTTATTCACTTACTAGAATCCTCAACTTCTGCTAAGCCAAAAGTATAAATATTAAAAGCTTGTTAACAAGTTTTTTGGAAGAATGGAGATTAAGAAACGACGTGAGACTGGGCTGTTGTGTTAAACTCTCCTTTCTGCTTCCCGCGATTCGAGATTGCAATCTGGAAATCTGATATTATTCTAGCTCGCATGCTGTGCGGTGCGAGATGGAAATTGAAAGTGCAAAATTGCAAATGGTTCAAGACGAAAGCTAAATTACTCTACTAAATTGAGGTCGGTTAATTATGCAAATTGAGTTTCTTGAACTTGGGATCAAACTTGATTTCATTGTTTGTTTTGTTCGTTGCTTTATTGCTTTCTCAGTTTTAACTGATGAAGTGAACGTAAACCAAATTTTCATCTGACTAGGCACGGCAGAGGCAGTAGAGCGTTAAAATGGAGTTTCCTACCAGAAAGATATTTCAGGCAAAACCGGATCCGAGATTCCGAGGTGCATTCTATCGGCGAAAAATCAAATTTGTTCAATTTGGAGAGTTGAGCTGAGCTGTAGATTTGTTGATTCTTCCCTCATCTCAGCCTTCTCAGCACAAATTCAGAACGTTGAGGTTGTCAAAGATCTGAATTCTTGCACCAAAATTAGCGATGTTCACATTTGATATTTGATGTCTATGTACTAAAAAGCGGAGGACGTTGTCGTTACAACGATCAGAATGTTAGAAATATAATTAAATGCTAAACAATTTTTGATTGTTTGATATTTTTATAAATTTGTATTGAATTTTTGGTGTGGTTTTATTAGAAATTTCTTGAAAGATTTAGCAATTTAAGTTAGGTCTTACTACAGCTACTGTCTTTTCCCAGCTCAACGCCTACCCTTTTTTATTCGGTGTGCAAAATAACTATTTTACATGTTATTCTCATTTTTTGATAAATATTCAGCATCCACTTTCTTATTTTGAAGGTATTTGAACTTTGCTTTCCTAGGTTTTGGAAAGACGACTCCCAAATATGTCGACAAAATTTGGCCGAACTGCTCCAGCAATACTGAAGCTGAACAAACTATTGAAATTCATGCTTTCTCCATATTCCTCCAAGCTAAGCTCGGAACAATACATCGCCCGTGAACTGAAATATGGCGCTCATAATTACAAGCCACTTCCAGTCGTTCTCAATCGTGGCCAAGGAGTGCACGTCTGGGACGTCGAAGGTGTCAAGTACTACGACTTTCTCAGCGCCTACTCTGCAGTCAACCAAGGCCATTGTCACCCTAAAATTGTCGAGGCTCTTAAGAAACAATCGGACATCCTTACATTGACCTCTCGAGCATTTTACTCCGACGTTTTAGGAGAATACGAAGAATATATCACTAAACTTTTTGGCTACGACAAAGTCCTTCCAATGAACACTGGAGTCGAAGGTGGAGAAACTGCTTGCAAATTAGCTCGGAAATGGGGGTACTTGAAGAAAGGTATTCCCAAAAACCAAGCAAAAATATACTTTGCGGAGGGAAACTTTTGGGGTCGCACATTGAGTGCCATTTCGACTTCGACGGATCCGTCATCTTACGAAGGATTTGGACCCTACATGCCTGGGTTTCATTTGGTTCCATACGATAATTTGAAGGCCCTTGACAAAGCTCTGAGTGACCCAACCGTTTGTGCTTTCATGATTGAGCCTATCCAAGGGGAAGGTGGGGTCGTGGTTCCCACTCCAGGATATATGAAAGGTGTTGCTGAGATCTGCAAAAAGTACAATGTCCTACTCATCGCAGATGAAGTTCAGACTGGGTTAGGACGAACTGGGATGCGACTTTGTTGCGATCATGAAAATGTCCGCCCGGACATTCTTGTTTTGGGAAAAGCTCTTTCAGGCGGAATCTTCCCAGTGTCTGCTGCTTTGGCTGATGACCACATTATGTTAAATATCAAACCAGGAGAGCATGGTTCGACCTACGGCGGAAATCCACTTGCTTGTCGCGTGGGAATGGCTGCCCTGCGCGTTCTTGAAGAGGAGAAACTTGCTTTGAATGCATCAAAAATGGGAGAAATTTTTCGCAAAGATTTGGGTCGAATGCCAAAAGAATTGGTTAGCGTGGTTCGTGGAAAAGGACTCATGAACGCGATTGTTATTCCTGATCAAATTGATGCTTGGGCCGTATGTCTCAAACTCAAAGAAAATGGACTCTTGGCCAAACCTACACAACGCCATGTGATTCGCTTGGCTCCACCCCTCATAATTACCGAACCTCAGCTAGCAGAATGCCTCGAGATAATTCACAAGTCCATTCAAAGTTTTGTCAAAAAGTAAATTTAATTGCGAAATTAAAATGTGGGAATATTCGTTGTGACTTATAGAATCAAAGAATCAAATTAAAATATTTGTCACCCAAAATTAGTCACATATTGTCAGTTTTATTTGCATTGTCTACTTATAATCATTTGTTTTGCTACATGCTCAATCACAGAAATTTGAAACGCGGAATTAAAATTCTTAGATTTGATGAATTATTAAATAATATTAATTAGTCTAATCGCCAAATGTCGAGACTGCGGAGCAGTCGTAAGATGAGCTATAAGTTTAAATAGACTCAGCGGCTTCTGGTTCTGTTTCACTTTCTGGACTAGTATACTCGTCGATATCTGGGATAGGAGCAGGTGGAGGCTCTGCAATTTTTGGAAACCAAATTTGTGTGTTGAGTCTACCTAGATTCCCGATTGCGTCGACGTAGAATTGATCAGGTTGTCCAGGTGTAGCTTCACAAATGTCACGAACATCTTGAATGTAGCTGTTGAGATTGGAAGCCATTTTGTGAAGGTTCATTTCTCGAACACCTCTGCTCTCGTTGTGGCTCAACTCGTCGAAAGGAAACATCCGGAACCAGTTTCCACATTGACCCATAGGATTTGTCCAGTCTCGGCTTGGCTTGAGAGCACCATTTTTGGTTGTAGAAGGAGTCTTTCGTTGTTTTTCGTCGATATCAGGGGTTCTCTCAGCTTTCTGGTCGGGTATTTTTGTCTTTCCAAGATTCGGATTTTGTTGTTGAATTCTGCGCAAGTGTCCTGATAGATCTTGAGTGTAAATTGCTGTCATATCGATGAGCCTTTGGCGAAGTTTCGTTCCAGGTCCAAACTTGTTAATATTCTGAACGTCGATTAGAGCCAATGCCCTTTCAACCGTTGTGGGTCGGTAATAGCTGGGCGGCACAGCTGGGCTCGTCTCTGGTCGAGCTTGTGGAAGCCGTGAAGCTACCTTCTTGCGCTTCGGAGCTGAAAAATACGTAAAGCAAATTGTTTAGCTTAATTTATTGAACAATAGGAATCAAATTTTTAAAAAACCTACTGTGGTAAGGCAGACCAATCAAGTCGAAGAGTTGGTGAAGCATTGGCTTTTTGACGAAAGTATCGACATCACTATCAGCATTAAGACCCGGCGCCAAATTCACCTCAAGAAGATAAGGTCGCATTGTTTCATCGATCAAAATATCGTAGCCCAAAAATGCAAAGCAATTTTTTGTGTATGGAATAGACGCCATACGATTACATTCCCCAACAATCGTGAGGACAAGAATAGACCAAATCCTCTGCCATAAGAAAAAGTCGTCAATTCCATTTTCCAGAAAGTATCGACGAAGTCTTTCAAATGACCATTTGCAACCTCGACCGATGCCCTCTTTGTTGTCATTGTAAGCAGTCCCGTATTTATTGAGAGAGGCATTAGTCAGATGAGAATAGCTGTTTGACAAGTCATTGAGGTCATATTTCTGGGTGGCGAATCGGGTCAGTCCTTCGCGGTAAACGTACAAAGTCATGGGATTAGTTGACGTGACGGCGACGTAAACTCGAAGATCAAATTTATAACCGCTAATTAACATTGGCCGAGCAATGTATTCTTGAACTACAGTCGTGGTATGGAGACCATGCAATGTAAGGAGGTCATCGGTGACCTTGATTCCTTTCCCCTGACTTTTACCAACTGGTTTGGAAATCCACAATGGCTTGAATTGATCTCCAGTTTTCTCATCTGGATAAGCGACCAAGTTGAGGGATCGTGATTTTGCAAGGTTATCTTCAGAGCGCCCAAGCTTTAGTCGCTTGCCATTTTCTGTCATGAGCAGCTCCCATTCTTTTGGCAAAATATAAGTGATCGGACCAAAGTCTGTAATAGGTCCGAATTCTTTCTTCAAGAATATGAAGAAATGGCGCAAATATTCTTTGTTGCAAATTCCAATTCCCCGAGGAATTTGATTGGTGAATTGCCAGGAATATAACGTTCTCATCGGGGTCACGGTCAGGGTTGAGCAGCGCCACCACAAATTCCATCCCGAGGCCCCAGCATTGCATAATTTCTTTTGCTCATCTCCATATTCTCGCCACCCGCGTTCATGGCAAACTTCATGGACAATCGGTTGATCAACTCCGCCGGATCCATAGAACACTCGGTAGATGAACGGATCATAGCACCACGGAGAATTCGGCTTGAACTTGGATGGTTTTTGACTAGTAGTGTTTTCACTGGTGAGCATTTTTGTGACCTTTTGGTCCTTGACTTTGACCAAATCTTGGGAGTCAGTCATGATAATGAACTGAAAAAACTGTTTTGAGTGTCCTTTTTAATACTTTTACAATAAAAAAAACTGTGGCAAAAATCTTTAAATAATGATAAAAATCAGACGTGATTGTTTGAGCGGAAGTCTGTTTGTCAAAATTTTAGCTTGGTCAGAATTTGTTTACAATTTGCTCCGGCACCAAGGGAAACTGGGCAGTTTGTCAGTGTTGAGCTCTGGGCTGGGGTCGGATAATTTTTGAAAAATTCGTGCAATCTGCTTGCGACCATTTCATGTAATCAGACCAGCATGCAGCACTTGCGAGATGAGTTCGGCTAACAGATACGATAACCAGCATTGTTTCAAGTATAAAAATATTTTTATTTGGAAAAAACTTACTAGAAAAAATCAGTCGCTTAAAAAAATTATATTTTTAGATTTCTTAACTATGATGTGCTTTCAGTCCAACCATTTTTGCACTTTCGTCCCACAACCTCTTGCCCACCTCTTCCTTGTCATTTAATTTTTTATTGGCAACTCTATATAATTTACTAAATCGATAGAATTGTCCAGTTTCTTCTCTGCAATTTTCAGCCAATGCGCAGTATAAAATTGTCTCAATTCCCTATTTCAAGATAAAAGCCATAATTAGTCCAAATTATTTTGTGGACGTTATTATTCGATTCGGAAAATTTATGCAATGAATTGACATACCTGTTTAGGACGTAATCCTAGGAATTGCAGATTAATATTTGCAAATAATTTCCTGTGCCAGGGCATGTAGCGAAACACGTCTGTGGCCACAAAACCAGGACAGAGTGCATAAGTTGACACTCCACTGCCATCCAGCCTTTGTCCAAGTTCAGATGAAAACAGTGCATTAGCAAATTTGGAATTGTTGTAAGGTTTACTAATCATTCCAAGTTTGAGATATGAATAGACTGAATTGTTTCCAGTCTCTCTCAGGTTCAAGTCTTCCAACTCGAGTTCTTCAAACATCATAAATGTTGAGGAGACAGTGACAATTCTGCAAAAGTGTAAAGAAATTTGTATATAGAAATGTGAATTAGTAACTCATCGTTTTCAGTGTTCAGTTTCTTCTAGATGAAATACATTTCTCCAGGCAGTGCAAGAAAATGAAAATATGGACAAACCGGAAGAAAGTGGATGTTCTGAAAACTAAACTTCCGCAGTTAGATATGCTAAGCATTAGAACTTTTCTGTTTAAAACGTTTTATTTTCAACCAGTTTCAGTAATGTTCTAATGGAAATTTCAAGCAATTCCACCACGTAATAGTTCAACTGCAGTGCTTAAAAATTACGCTTCACCATTCGCCTTCGACTTCTGGGGGTAACTACACATAACAACTGACCTTTGGCCTTAGGTAGCTTCAAAAAGTTTCAAAATTATAAAATATTACGAACCATTACCAAATTCGTTCCATAAGTCAGAGCGTATTCTGTAACTCATCGTAATTTAATGAAACTTTTACATCAGTACTTGCGTACACATGAAAACTATTGGATCGAATACTTCGAATTTCGAGATTGTTCACGATTGTTTATTGTATGAATTCAGAGATCTCTACTTTATCTATTCAGTCTATTCAGAGTATCGCCGTGTGGTGAGTACAGTTTTGCGCCTACGAACTGCAGTGCGTAAATGTAAAATTGGGTTGCATTAATTAAATACGCACTATTTCGGGATGCAGATTCTAATAAATGAATCTATGTTTGATAAGGTAAAAGGTAGCTGTATGGCTGCTTCCTGTGGGAAATTTAGTTTCTTTCACTTCTTCCGATTTGTCCAAATTCTCTTTTGTTTCGTCCACTTTCATCCAGGTGGAAGAATCCACAGCGGAACACGGAGTCGTTTGCGCACATTTTTCAGTGAATATTAACTAGGAAAATTTACCTGCTTGGACTCCCATTTTTCAGTGCGCTCAACAACAAGTTTGTCAGAAGAAAGTGTCCCAAATGATTAACACCCATATGAATTTCGTGACCATCTTTGGTAAACTCGACTTCTTTTCGGGTTGTGTATATCCCAGCATTATTTATGAGAATATTAATGGTCGGGTAATTTGCTTTGACCTCTGCCGCAAATTTTCTTACAGATGACAAATCGGCCAAATCCAATTCCATAAGAATCTGCACTCAGAAATTAAAGTCAATAAATAAATTCCCTGCACGAAAGAGCAAATTCAATTTTTTCTATTTCATGCCAGTGGATCTCACCAGTTTTTCGGAGCGAGTTTGTTTTTTGATACTTTCGAGTGCTTTTCGACCTTCTATTTGATTTCGACAAGCCATAATCACTGTCGCCCCTCTTTTTGCCATTTCAAGTGCTGTAAATTTTCCAAGCCCACAATTCGAACCCGTCACAATAATCGTTTTTCCTTGAGCACTTTCTTCAATCCTTTTGACAGGTCCGCCGAGAAGTCGTACAAGTCGTTGGACCACATATTCAAAAGCTAAATAAAAAAGTCCTAAAAGGGATAATCTTTCGACCATTTTAAAATCGAAATTACGATTCGAAATAAGCTACTACAGTTTTAGCTGATGACTGTTGCAAAGTAAATTTGGATTATCTGGCGTGTGAACTCAAACTCAGCTTGATTTATATAGACAAGAGTCAACTCTGATTATCAAAAAGAAACATTTAAAGTTTAAATCACCCTGTTTATTAGTTTAATATTTTTTTTTATCAAACTAAACCCTGAACTCTGCACTTCACCTCATGAACGAACGTGCATGCACTACCAAGCAAAGCAAATAGCAAACACAACACCAGAATTTCACTCAATTCTCGACTTTTGGTTTTATCAGACACGTTTAATTGTAAGCTAGTACCAATTAGC
Organism: Hymenaphorura dentifera; assembly: GCA_034699705.1. Taxonomy (NCBI): domain Eukaryota; kingdom Metazoa; phylum Arthropoda; class Collembola; order Poduromorpha; family Onychiuridae; genus Hymenaphorura; species Hymenaphorura dentifera. Next base: position 7,814 of record JAQGCM010000101.1, read on the forward strand.
TATTGCTCTTAAAATTCTGAATTGGGATTTAGTGCAATATCAGTACTTTCAATTGTCTGCGAATCTAATCTAATTAAACACGTGAACTCTGCTGCAAAATTACCTTTACCTTCATTACCTTGAACTTTTAGGCTAGGTTTTAGTCTGGACTGGCCTATCTATCAGCGTCATTTTAAATCCAAATTGTGCAACATTGCAAAGTCATCAATTGCTTATGCTGTAAAACTGGCACGCTTTGATTCTAAAGATATCAAAGGTTAATTTTATTCCAACCTCAGAACTCGCATCCGGGTCATTCTATGGTTTGACTTTTACCTTGGCATGTGCTACATTGTGATGCAAACATGAACTACAAAGCGAATCTTGAAAATATTTTATTAATCTTCACAAATACACCAAAATAAGCTAGCATATTTTGCATTTATTTGTTTATTGACGGTTAATGTTGAGCTATTCAAGTTCGACTAATTTTGCACTAGCTAACCATAAATACGCAGCCGAACGTCCATCTAATTTTCTATTAACGGGAGCATAAGGCTGATTAAACGGATAGAATTTTCCACCTTCGAGGGGCTGTAGCCAAATAAATAATTGTTTCGCATCCCTGTACAGAATATTGCAACCAAAAGCGTAAATTTAAAATTCACAAGTGCAATTTTGCTATTACAATTTCAAAATACAAAAACAAACCTGTTCACTGGTGAGACCTACAAATTTAACTGAAAGCGCAACGGCCATCCGTTTAATCCAAGACGAATGTCGAAATAGTCCACCTGGGCATAGATACCGCAGAGCTCAGTTCCAATTTTTTGTTCAGTTCGTTGGCGAAAAGACTATTACAATATTTGGACTGCCCATACGGCAGTGCATTGAATAAACTCCAGTCTTTTGGTTTCTTGACCATCAAATCCGTCATATTGAAATAAGGCTGAGCAAATCGCTGCAGCGTTGATGACACATTTATGATTATGCATCAGACATTGTAAAAATTGTTTTTACAATGTCTGATGCAATTCATCAATAGATGCATCAATGTCTGATACATCTAATGATTTTTACAATGAGTTTTTTTAAATAAATTAACTTGCAAACCCATTACCGCCTAGAGTCACCATTTTTGATTAGATCTAAGAGCAAATTCGTGAGTAGAAAATGCCCCAAATAGTTCACACCGATATGTTGCTCAAATCCATCGATTGTTTTTTTCCAGGCTCCACTCGTATCAAATATGCCGGCATTGTTGACCAAAATGTCAATTTTGGAATATTTGCTTTTGACAGTTGAGGCAAATGTTCTAATACTGGCCATACTTGAGAGATCCAGTTCGATTAAATCCTTTCAGATTGAAATCGCGCAAGTTAAATACGTAATTTTGGTAGTAGTTTTATATAATTATGTGTAGAATTTTTACCAATTTCCAAGCACCATTTTTGAGTTAATTTCAGCAATTGCTTAGCGTCCTTCTTTTAAATTCCTGCAGGCGAGAATAACTGTGGCTCCTCTTTTTGCCAACTCAAATGCAACCGATTTCCCAATTCCGCTATTTGATCCTGTGACGATTGCGGTCAACCCTTGCAAACTTCTTTCAACATTGTTTTTATGTCGTGTTAATTTCTCGTAAATGTAGTGAATTATTTCCAACAGAACGGTGATATAAAATACAATTATTTGATGAATTTGGTAAGCTATTATATCCTATGATTTCAACACACAGCAGAAAAATTGTAAATATAAACTTCCGAAAAGCAAACTGTCAGCTCGTACTAGTGTTGTACTTTAACCCGAGTATGTTGTTCTCAATTAATGACATTTGCAATTGAACAAAGAAATTTTACTTTAGTTGTTGTGCACTCGTACTCATTGTGCGGGTCAATGTTTTGGGCGAAGTAAACAGGTCGAGAAATGTGTTGATGACTTTGCAATGTGACTAAGTTGCCCAAAGGGCTTTTAATAATGTTACGCAGACATTCATAGGTTGCATGGGTTTCTGAGCAACAATAAGAAAGTTTGAATAAACTGCTATGCTAGCAACGACGTGGAATCTGCCAAAAAGTGTCTTTAACCAAATTGTGATTAAACTCGTAATCAAAGTCTCTTTAAAGTGAAATACTAATATCAAGTCTAATTGTAATAAACCTCTACTAAGGTCGAATCGGAAACTTTTCAAGGAATTTTCAATGCGATCCTCGATTTTTTTCAATCTCCGTCGTTCGCGACATTGGCGGTCAGTCTCGACATAACGTGGTGGAACTTTAGTCGAATACGCTCATAAAATATTATACTTTAGCAAGCTTCCCAGGGCAAGTCATGTTGGCAGCTTATATTCTAGCCATTTAAATTAATCGTACAAATTTATTATACCACTTCAATCAAATCAGTATTGTTACAGAAATATTTGTTGTTCTACTCTGCTACAAAGTTTTAAGAACTTCTACAGCTTGGACTGAGACACACATCACTCCGACTCGAATTCGAGGATTACTTATGTCGCAAATATCAATTTCTTCTTCAGTAAGATCAGCATTTTGTGCCAGCATGTCATTAAAGCACACGAACGCTAGTCTAGAATTAAAAAAATTGATTTTAAAAAATGTGAGCAAAATTTACATGCAAATTATATCAAATTGCAAAAATTGCATTTAGTGCAAATTTTACCCAAATTCCTCGTAGTCACGGTCGTCGACTGACTTAGCTGGCTCGCCGGCTATCACGAATCTCAACTTTGTTCGTTCTTGCAACATTTGCTTAAGCAAATTCCTCTTGTGTATGTTGTCGATAAGAAAAACTTTAACAAAATTGAATTCGGCTCGATGTCCAGGTTGTGGTTTGCGTACTGAAGGTAGTGTTTGCAATTCCTCTTTTGGGTAATCCAAAAATTGATATTGAACAACAAACCTTTTTACGTTTGCATCGTTCCACATCCGACATCTTTCGTTGAACAGTACATATGATATTTCAATTCTCATAATCGTGTGTGAATATTCTTCATCTTCTAAAGATTCCAGCTCAGAGACATTTCTGCTAGTTCCGCTCCCACTTTCGAATTCCACTGAGAACGTCCTATCCGCTGCTGAATCTTCGGCATCATTTGGCAAGTTCTTAGACTTTTTTCGCCTATGTTTTCTTTTTTGCTCATGCGCTCCAGAACTTACGGCTGAGGGCTCCTCGGCAATATTTGACAACAGTTCATTCACCGAGACTTGAGACGGTGCAGCATTTTCGTAAACCAAGCCGACTGGGCAAAAATCAGTAGGTGCAGCCGCCGCGCCCTCAACGTCTAATTCGGTTTCCAGAATTTCTTTCGAAATTTCCCTTTCGTCGACCAAAGCGTTGACTGACACATGCTTGGCTTCATGCCTTGGAGAGTCTAAGCTTCTCAAAATGGATCTTTGTGGAGATTTTAGCCCTTTCATATCTCTTCGTGGACTCCGGGTTGGTTCGTGAAATTCCGGATCCTCTTCTGGTTCAATAGCTGGAACTTTTTCCAAGAGTGGCTGTTGAGGTTGATTTCTTGGTTTTGGCTTCGGTACTGGAGTCGGAGTCACTTTGTCTTTGATTTCAACATTATTGTTTTGAAAGTCAGAATCGATATTGATTGGAGATTCAGATTCGGTTTCAAATCCCACTGGGACATTTGTCAATATACATGAATAAACTAGGTCTCCCAAAATCGACTCGTTATCGACTGAATGCATTGCGACTGAAACGTTAGTGCCGTGGACAATGAATGCAGTGGCAAGCAACTGAGAATGTGCTGCTCCCACGGCTTCATGTAATTGAACTTCAATTCCTTCCTATAAACCATAACAAAAAATTAGAAAATTGTTGCAAACCCTACATGTTTTTAAGTCTTACCAATGGAAAATTGTATCTGAGCTTGTGTTTGGATCTCGTGTTGAAAATTCCATTAGAAACAAGCGGCGAATAATTTCGTGCAGATTCATCCGCTTCCCAAGTAACAAATAGCCCTTCCAAATGTCTGGTCCCTTTTGCTGGAATGAATTTATCTATATAAATTTCTATTGATGGAAGTTGAGGTTCTGACGAAATTTGCTGATTTTGAGAAGTTGGCCCAGAAATCTTCTTATTCTGCAATTGTTGAGACTCCGGCAGTGGCACTATTTTTGAACTTCCTTGAGCAAATACCTGGTCTGTCTGGTGTGAAATCTCTTGATTATTGCTGGAATTCGGTCGTGATTGTTCATTTGATATTTGCAAATTTAGTTGATGCGGATGTGGTTGCGAAATTGGTTCTGTGATTGGTGTTTGGATTGGAAGAGACGGTATTATGACGACTGCCGGTTTTTTCCTAGGACTTCGAGGTGTCGTCGGGTCAGGAATTGCTCCTGAAGATTTTACCCCTTGGAGTGGATCAGGTTTCGGAGGCGGCCTGAATGACTCTGCCGTAGGAGTAACTGATCTCAAATTCATGGACTCCAAATTTTTCTCTAAAAGTGCCATCTGGTCGGCTCTCTCCTCTAAGATTCTCATAAATTCTTGGAGCTTGTCATGATGAAAAACTTCGGATTTCTCCAGTTTTGTGCTTAAAATTTCAATCTGCGGAGCAAATATGGAAAACTTACAGTACTGGATATGGCAAAGTAGCAGTTACGTAAAATCGTAAAGCTCATACCTCTTTCTGGTACTCCCGATTAATGCTAATTTGTGTTTTGAGAAGATTTTTTGTTTTGGTCAACTCTTCTCTAATTTGAACCAATTGCCATTGAGATTGATTCAAATCAGTCTCCAGTCTTGCACATCCTTCACAACTTTCTGGAAGCTCCGGGACCCCTCTGGGGGAAAGTTTATTTTCGGCTTCTTCCAATTTAGATTCAGCTTTTTGCAAGTTATTAGCTAGCTGCTCCCATTTTGTTTCCAACTCTCGAAACTGCTGTTCAACTGACTCACATTTGGATTTTTCTTGATTTAAAGTTGCAATTAATTCTGACTTTGCTTGCAGCTCAGCTCGAACTGTATTTTCTAATTGTGCCACTTGCTGCTTATAAGTATTTTCCTCGAGTTCAACTTTTTTAATTTTCTCGCCATTCTCTAGAGCTTTGGCAACCAGAGATTTGTGACCTTCTTTCAAGATTCCATTCTCTTCCTGAAATTCAATTCAAATAAAGTTGGAATATGGAAAATAGATTGAGGCAAGTTTTTCTGGACGTTACCTGCAAAGATATCAATCGAGTTTCGACTTCTTTCAATTGATGAGAAACTGATGAGTAATCTTCGACTTGTTTCATGAGTCCTAAACTTTTGTGCTGTTCCTGACGAAGCTCTTCTTGGACTTCAGATAATTGGTATTCAGCTCGCCCTAGCTCTTCGTTAGCAGTACTTAAATTTGTTTCCAAAGTTCGACACTGTGCCTCATAAGTTGCTAACCAACTGGCTGTTCTTTTTGAATCCCTTTGCAGTCTTATCATTTGAACATTGTCAGCTAGTTTCTTTTTCTTATTCTCATTTTCCAATTCAGCTTGGCTCCTCATCGTCATCATTTCACCCTGGCGCTCAACCTGGACTCAACAATGAGCAGATTTACTTTTTAAAATTCATTTGTATGATTTTGATGAATTAAAATTTACCTCTTTCATTGTAACTTGCTCTTGCAGCTGTGCCAATTCTAGTTCTGTTTCACTCATGTTCCCGTGTAAAATTTGCAGACGATCTTTCAAGGCCTGATTTTCGGCCCTAGCTTCAAGCAGTAATTGAGTCACACGGTCGGTCACAACGGTATGCCCATCTGAGTGAGTACGAAAAGTTGGTCCGTGAATATTTCGTAGAGGTCTACAAGAATACAAAGTTGTTGATACTGCATTTATACCAAAAATGGAAGGATTAAATTTGTTTATGTAGATTTGTGTGTCGTACTTTGATTTTATTATTTGCTTGTGAATTCCTGGAACCAGTTTTGTATACGAACCCAACTGCTGTCTGGAGACCAGTAGTTTGTTTCTCAACGTGCTGACCTGTAATTCCAACTCTGCTATTCGAATTTTCTGATCATCCAATAAAATGTCACCGCGTTTGTCTCTATTATTTTTATCGCCAACTAATCTGACTAATTTTGTAGCTAATTGTTTGATCTTATCCTCTTGTCTGCGCAAATGTTTCTTTAAAATAAGGTTTTCTTCAGACACATGGAGGTAGCGATCTTCAATTTCATTTCTTGTGATTTTGGGATTCTTTCCACTTCCTGCTCTGACTATAAACACATACAACAAAGAAATAGGTTTTGTTCACATTTTTATTAGAATTTCTACTAAAAATAAATTATCCACTCTTAAAAACTAACCTCTTTCATCGTAGCCGTAAGTATCTTTCACTGGAATGTGGTCGTGACTATTGCTCTCTTCTGCACTCATTTTGAATTACTCATGCACTTTAATTTAAACAGTTCAAAAAGTTGTTTGTATTTATTTGCTGGATTCACAAAAACTTTCCACGCGCTTCATTCGTACACTTTCATTGCGTAATCGATTGGAAATAATTGTCATCAGATTTCTGATATAAGAGTGCCTTGCTGGGTGCCACGGCAACAAAGTAATCACAACAGAAGTCAGCAGCAGCAAGTGCTTCGCATGCGGTTTGCGTTTGACATCCAAGTATATAAAATCTTAATGCACTTCGGGTAGCTTACATGCGGGCAGGAATATTTTCCGTACTTTTGATCTCTCACTGGGGATTAAATATGTATTGGTGCAATCCATATTTGCATAGGTGCATGTGCGTAGTGATGAACAAAATTGAGTTTTGGTTTACATCCCTTTTTGTATTCTTCTAAGAAACTAAAATGGCTTTTTCTAATGGGTTTGGCTTGGTGCTTGATTATTGCATTTCTAATCTCAGGAAAGCAGATTAGAAGAAACGATCTTAAGATTTTACGAATTGATTTTTAGCCATTCGTCAAATGCTCGAATACCGAGTGTTTCTGTGCTTTATGTATGTATTGGATTGACGGAGTCGCTTAATAATTGGAGAATAAAATCTGGCAGTTGTTTACATATGAATGCCTGGCTGATTTACTGTAGTTAGTGGATATCTATTGAAATTCACCCAAAGCTGTTTAAACAATAAATTGTTAACTAGTCGTTCAAAGATCTGTACTTCCAAGCAATCTCTGGCTCTAAAGTTTGGGTTGGAACAGTCGAGAATCGAGATTGAGCTTCTACTACTGTCATCCACAACTAATTGTTAACGATCGTAGTACTCGGAAAATATTTTTAATCCAATGTCTAGGTAATTAATATATATTTTAGAATGCCAATCAACCCAAAGCTCATATTTCTGACTGGTTGTTGCTGATCATATTCCGTAGAAACGCCGTGCAGAGAATAGTCGTGGTTGTAGTGGTTTTCGCCACAACCGTCTATATGATTGGAGACAGGATAAAATACCCGGATTTCCGATTTAGATTGCCGTTTAACTCGTCGTCCGTGTGGCGCCCATTAGCCAAATTGAACATTCAAAGTCTTGACCAGAGCAGTGAAGTTCTTCATGACTACATTCGCGAACACCATTTAATTCCTCCATCAAATCTGCCCTACAATTTCCCAAACGCAACAAAGTTTGACGAGTTAATTGCTGTCAACGTTTTACCTCCAAGATTTAAAAGGGTACGAGCTTCTATTACTACATCCAAAACCAAAATTTAGTCGGATTGCTAAAAAATGTCAAATTACACTAATCAAACTTTTTATTATTTTTGTCTTCAGAGAAAAGGATTTTTTCTAGAAGCAGGGGCTAACGATGGGGTAGCGTCATCTTTCACACTCGCTTTGGAAGTTATCTACGGATGGACAGGCCTTTTGGTCGAGTGCAATCCTGAACTTGTTCCAAGACTCAAAAGTTTGAACAGGAAAGCTTACATTGCAGACGTTTGTCTTTCCAAATCCAAACATCCGACGAAGGTGATTAAATTAAAATTTGATGGAATTTTAATCTAAAATTTTAACCTGACGGACTGGAAAATTCATTCCGCTAATTTCAATTGGGTCTGAATGGTTCCAGAGTGAAATGACTTCTGTTGACAACTGGATGGCTGCTAGTTCGCTTGGAAGTGCCCCGGAACTGTTTCCTGACTATGCAACAGGATTTACAAAATTTGATGTTCAGACCATGCCTTTGTATGCTATTTTAGCGGCAATCGGTGTGACCGAAGTTGACTATGCAGTTCTGGATGTGCAGAGCTTAGAGTTGGACGTGCTAAGAAATTTTCCATTCCATCTGATTTTTGTTAAGGTTTGCAACTACATTTTAAATGAATACAAATGTACTCATGCAGTAGAGTCCGAAAAAAACACTCAAAGATTTTGACAGATATTGTGATTTTTTACTTTCAGGTTTGGCTTGTTGAATATGAATTGCTGTCAGTCGACGATAGAAATGAATTGCTGAATTTGATGCATGGGAATGGTTACAATAGTAGTTTATTTAATTTCGCAGGGGACTATTACTTTATCCACAATTCTTTGATATAACCAAATCGAATTTCAACTTTTGACCGATCAAACATTGTTAATTCAAAACTATGCAAAAATGCAAAATTTCCGGAAATGAATTCAAATGAAACGAACCGACCAAATGTTTGATAAAGTTTTCTAGATTTTTTCTTCTGTGAAATCTCAAGAAAGAAGCTACCGGTGGTGGAATTCAGAAATCCAATTGCGTATTAATGAGCAAGTTTGAACGACGAAGTTTTCATCATAAGTAACCCGTTCTGTGCCAGCAAGATTTCGCAATGAACAAGCATTTTGTAGGCAGTGTCGACGAAGATGTGTTGACGAAATCGCAACATTTTTTTCTCTGATCCAGTTCAAAATTGCAATTAAAGTTTAAAACATCCGTTTAAAACGTTAAATTGGTTTTGATCAAGTTAATTTCAAATTTCGTTTCTCGCAGATCTGGCTTGTAGAGTTAGATTTGCTTATAGTTGGGCGGTAGGAATGACGAATGAAAATTCGCCAACATTTCTAAAAATTAAAGAGAATTATTTAACTAAAAACTGGATAACACAAATGCCTGAAATATGCCTTGTCTCACTTGTGGTTCATTCACAGCACAGATGTTGGTTATATTTGATCAGCTCACCATCGAGCTTCCCATTTCCCATCTCGCATATTTGAATTGTTGTGTTCATTCATTTTTGAAGAAATTAGCCCTGCAAATGCCTGCAAATATGTTCAACACAGTCGTGGCGTGGGACAGCTCGTTAATCTGACAAGACAGATTTTAGTATTTACACTCTTTCCGTTATAATATTCGGGAGCTCAGAATTCAGGGGTGCCGTTACATTATTCATTCTTTTCTTTGTTAATCACTAATTACTCTGGCCGCTGGTTCAGAGTCAGAGTCACACACAAAATTTTTGGCATGCGCTAAAATCTCAAAAATAGATCCATTGCGTGCTTACTGTCTCTTGTCAAATCAACTTCTCGATACGAATGCTGCAATTCGACTCGTTGCACTGGTTGCATGGAGCCAAGGGCTGAATTCATGATTCATTTACAAATCAAGTGACAATTTTATAACCTCACTAGTGCTAATTGGCGGAGAATTATTTAGTAATTAAGAGATTGATTGCCGGCACAGCGTCAAAGCATACTTCCTGCCGCTATTCCATGAAAAGGCTTAACAACGCTAAATACACTCATTTTGTTCTCTTCTCTGCTCTCTGCTTGGTGAAAAGAACCATACGGTTAGCGGTCGAGTTGGAGCTTAAGTACGTTTTTAGATCAAGATTGCTGAAAAAAATGTGATGTGCTGTAAGTTTGCATTGGACTCAACTCAATACTCAATTCAATATTTCAGTACACACACAGGTAACAAAAATTCTCAGGTAGTGCAATCTGCAGTAGTACTGTTTTTACGTTTTGGTATGGTAGGTTAGGTAGGAAAAAGGAAGAAGGTTGTAGAGCCTCAAGTCAAATTAAACTATCTCTGCTCTTGCTCTACTCTACCTGCCTTCCTATTCGTATACAATTTTTTACCTTTATTACGTTAACGTTACATATTTTTACCTAAGTTGTGCTTCCTCAACCCTTTTAGTATTAAAATTGAGCTGAAGCCGAGATCTCCTCTCATCGTTGTCTTCGTTCGTCATTTCCCTTCATTCGCTTCGTCCTCCTCCTCGCGCCGACAATTCCATTGTTGTTGTCACACATCAACAACAAGTGTTTTCCACTTTTCCGCACACTGTAGACTTGTAGCCTTCAAAGCCTGGCTGGTCGTGTAATTTTACATTCCTATGTAAATAACAAACTTCCCCCAAATCTCATTGTTAAGGATTGAAATTAATCCTTTCAAAATCCGGGCCGGATAGGATCTGACTTCGAGCAAAACCTGCCTGATTCGAGAAAATTCTGCGAGTTTGAGTGCAAATTGCGTAACTTCAGTAGAATATTGAGATCGAAATTTGCAACTGTGAGAATTGCCGTACATCGTCGTAAATTATTTTCAACTTGTGTATTGTGGAACATCATTTGTTCATTATTGTAATAATCTAATTGTGCCCAAAATTTTGGATATCCTTAATTGCGCAATTTTGCTCTCCGTGCCGACTGCTGACATGAACAGAGATTTTACACAAGCGTTTATTGCTGACAACAAAAATATTACGCAGTAAGTCGACTAGAGAATGAGAATAGAAATGGAACAAATCTGATGTAAAATGCAAAGTTTTTAATGGCAGTAAAAAACGGTGCTCAAGTTTCGTCGCAGTTTTTCTCCTTTAACTATGTGGAAAACATTTTGCAAAACTGTCTGAATTGTTAAGTGCAGAGAGCCGGTAGTGCTGAAAAAAATTTGCACACACGTGAACGTGACTGATGTACTTCTAGGAGCACAGCTCTGCGAAGAAGTCACGACATGATTCATGCTACTTCTGTGTCCTTTTACATGGTTAATTGTTGAGAAGTAATTACAAGTGCAGAAGAAAAAAACCCTTAAGACTCTGACTTCCGCAATGTGGAGACGTTTTCAAAGACTTTTGTCGCTGTTTGTTTTCTGAAAAATCAGATCACCTTTATTTGTGACACTGTCGATTCGTGAAGTGAAACAAAAATCCAATTAAGTTTTGGAAGCGTGCAGTGCTTTAGCAACTCATACACATATTTTTTTGTGCAAAAATTTTGCCATTTGTCTTGTCCAGTGCCAAACGAGAAAACGTGACTTTTTGATTTGGACTTCAATTTACTCAAACTGCACTTTATTTGATTCACGCAGGCAAGGCAGGCTGACAAAATCAGAACGCAGACAGAAGCCTTGCGTTGCATTGTTGCATTTGCGTGTCCGAAAGTTTGCAAATTACAATTTGATCCATCCAACTTTCTATCCTGCGGAGCCGAGTCTTTTATGCATGCAAAGTTTGAAAAGAAATTTTGTTCTTGTTTGGAATACAAAGTGTTGTTGGTTTGAGTTTGAACTTGAGACGCCGGTGTCTGGCTTGATTGATGCCTCAAAATTTCTATACAAAACACACAAAACAGCAGCCAAGAGTCAGCCCTTAATTTAATGAGATTTTGAAAAGTAGGATGACAGTTCTGCTATATTACGTTAAATAAATTGCATCTCACAAACTTACTTCGACTGCTGCTGTAGTCGTCTGTCGTCGTCACGTTTAATTTGAATGGAATCGCATTGGCCTCGATACGGAATGAAGAGAAAATATAAATCAAATCTTATCTGAATCAAGTCAAAGGATTTGAACGCGAAGAAAAAAGAATTATATCGCAAAATCCTTATCAATTCTCAATCATCATCATGATTATCAACGGGATGAACTACTATTCCAACACCTTGCCGTAAGTATCTCGCATTTCTCAACTTTCTTGTAGATTATTTACAAATAAAATTTTATTTAAATGCAAGCATCCATTTCAAACTTAGCTCTCGAGTTAAAATTGGTGTGATTTGAACATTTCTTTCAGTGCAATTTATTGCGGAACAACATTTTGAACGTTTTCTGCCAATCAAGTTTGCAAAATTGAGGATCCAATTCCAAAATTGGGATACCGATATCAATCAAAATGCATTTCTCCCATTCTGCGAATCTGTTTAATGCATCAGTTCCTCACCTTTCTGTCATTCTGTCCTGGTTGAGAAATTATATCTGACGATTTTTTTTTGCTATTGCCATTCAATTCAAAATCAACTTGCACAATCTGTACCCGATCCCGCACTACACTACAAGCACCGGGTTAACGATTTTATCAATTGGCGAAATGAGCAAAGCATTTCCACGAATGCCGCAGCCACAAGGCTATTTCCAAGTAATTTTTGCTTTTTTCTTCACAAGTTGTCGGTAGGCGGGAATCGGCTAAAACGCTATTGTAGCTGTGGCGTGGCATACCCTATTTCGATAAAGGACCCATATTAATGCAGGTTAAGCGAATCGGTAATACCATATGCCGAATTTGAATAAATCAGCTTTAGTGTCAGCTTGGAATTGAGGGCCGACGTGAAACCTCAAAGGGGAAGTGCGACGAAAGGGTACGACTGGTTTGAATTTACCTTGATGCAAATTAAGCATTCGCAAAATATAATTTAACGATTGAAAAAAATATTGCATCCGAAGTTACAAGTGGAATGTTCTGCTGAAAAAATTAAAAGCCTAATAAAGCTGCAGTGGCAGAAGTAAAGGAGATTACGCCGGTTTGATAAATTGAATAATTTGATGGCCGGATGTTCTGAACATTATGTAAATTCACGGATTGTGATTTGTTATGCTGTACGCACAAATGCCAACTTTGCCAACCCTCCACTTCATAATAATAGTGATTCTCTTAGGCTAGACCAATTTTATCAAAGAGTGGCTACACAAAGTTGGCACTTTAAGCAGGTGTCTGAAATATATCTCCAAAACGCACTATATTTTATTTTGGAACAATGCAAATGATGGACCATCACATGGAGATAGCGCAGATTAACTGATAAATAAATTCGAGAAAACCTCAAACCCATTGAATCCTTAGGAATCATTGGCTTAAATTAACTCACACTTGTGATAACGCTGAAACAAAACAAACGACATTTCCAAGTTCACATTTACAAATGTTTCTTAAATTGCTTTAAGCATACTTTTCATTTTCTCCAAGGAAGGACTACTTTCCTGTCTTGTTAATTACGCAAGCAATTTAGGAAACTCACGTGTTAATTAGTTTGGAAGGAATAGCGGAGGAGCTCCGAACTATCTAGCCGACCATCTTAATATTTTGTATTTACATTTTTATGTTAATAACTTCCGCTTCTGCATAGCCCCAAATTGACATTCACAATGTCTTTGACAAAATTAAAAAAGTTTTTGGAAAAAATCATAGGATATGTATTTTCAGGCTTGAAATTTAAAATTCGTGAAGATTTTTGAATTCGAAATGTTTTCAACCTTCTCAAGCATAAGCCGGTAGCTTCGTGTGGGAGTTGTGAATTTCTTGAACGGTTCTTCTACCAAAAATGCAATTTATGCCTGAGTGACTGAACTCAATCGAATTGACTGAACACTCGAGCACTTACACAACAATGCTCTAATTGCTGAACTGAATGTATTGACTGTCACAATGGTGAAAACCACAAGTGTTTACGCACAAGAGCATGTTACTATGTACTGTTATCATGTTAATGGCCAAGAATTTCAGTGGCCTATAATAAAGTTGTACGTGATTGTATGTGTTGGTTGGATTAGTTTTCCTTAGTGTGCCTTTACGCTTACGCTATCCTTGATTACCTCTTGTAGTACAGCCCATTAGATTCACATTAGAGGACGTGTTGATAGTCAGGAGCGATAAGATAGTGCGACATTAAATGACAAGGCAGCGAAAAAGGGGCAGATAAAAGTTTACTGGTTGGATCTGAAATTAGATGAGGAAACTACTGCGATAAAAGTACTCCAAATTGTGATCGTGCGAAACTAGCGATTAGATTGGTATGGGGAACAAATTTCGAGGGTAATTGGACCCCTTCATCGCCTCCAGAAAATTTTGACCATTATGAAAAATTCAATGCAAATGCAAAAATTTGTAGGGATTTCTGTCAAAATTTTTGATTCGGTACGTTTGTCGAATATTTCGGTACCAGCAATCTCCAACGCGAAATACATTTTGGAACCTTCAAAAAATTTTCATATTTCTCCAGGAACTTTGGAATCCCAGCCCCAAATATTTTCTCCAAACGCTCAAAGTCAACTAACCCTATCTTTCATGAAGTTAGAAGGGTTAATTCAACTGTTACCCAACAAACTAGTGAGGCGGGCAAGGTTCGTCCTTGCACAGCACACCTAATGCTGAGAATTAAATGGTTGGGTAGGACCCCAAACATAATAGAATGCAATCAACCCCAAAAAGAATTCCCCGTCCATTCCGAAACATTCGACGTCGACAACGTAACTAAATGTGAGTACGAATGGAAGGCTAACATTAAAATATAGAGGAACCAACTAGTCACTGTCTGTCGACAGCCACTGCGGAAAAAGTGACAGTTCGATTTGGACACCCGGTGGACTAGCGTTGACGACTTTGCTGTAGCATTTCTACCAGGCGACGACTGGCAGTCTTTTTCCTATTTACTCTTCTGACATTTTCAACAATTAACTAACGGTTCTCCTGATTTTTGTGATTTGACAGAACAATGAGCGGCCCCGTCGATCCTGTCTTCAAGCAACAGATCCCCAAAGGATCTACCGCCTTCATCATCTGGCGAATTGAGGTTAGAATTTTGCTATTAAAATAAAAATTACAGTCCTACATTTTAAGATTTGGTGTACAAACAAACACTCCTACAAGTGTAGAAAAAATTAGATTGTTTGTTCATTGCTCGCACACAACAATCAAGACATAACAATGGCATTGTTGTGCAGAAGCTCGAGTTAGGATTAGTAAATTGGGAGTGCATAGCGGTGCAGTCGAGTTGCATTTTGATTGTTAGTAAATTGCACTCAGGAAATGGGTTGCGGTTTAGAAATTAAAGGAAACCTACAGAAGCAAATTAAACCAAAGTCAGGTGAAATGCACTCCAACAATAAAAACAAGAAACTTTATTACTTTTTGTTAGCGGATCGTCTCACGATAAATCAAATTATTAATGGAAAAACTAGGAATTAATGAAAGCGCTGTTCTGCTTTGGAATCATTCCAAAGAAACTCAGACAGACACAGAATCCACGAACGCAATGCATTTCTTCTATAAATTTTTTTTAAGAGAATACTTCAAATTTTCATTCTTGTTGGTTTACATTACATTAGCTCAGCTGTCAACACTCAAGTCAACGCAATTTATTGTCTCGGATATCAGTTTTAGAGCTTGCATTTTTTCCTTTTAAACTTCCAAAATATTAATTCACGTCCTTGTGCCACATTCATTATCTTGGAAGCGTGGGCGTGAGAAGTAGTTCTAATTGAGGAAAACCACCTGGGATTTATCATGTCCTGTTTAATGAGTTTGTGGGTCAACTTACATTCAATATTCATTCCATTAGGTCGAAATTATTTTTATTATTATTGATGCGTTGACAAATTTGATTTCACAAGAACTCTTCCGTCGTATCGAGCTTTCATTTAATTTAATTTGCAAGGAATTGTAGGTTAAATTAGAAATAGAAAATAGGACATATTTACCACAACCTGGGAAAATACATAGAGGAGTAAGCCAAAGCAATGCGCAATGAACAGATTTTCTCATTTTGCAATAAATGTCTGCCAAGTTCCTTGTATAGAATACATTTGCTGGGCTAAGCTTTATGGCAAAAACTCGTAAAATGTGACGAGAGCTTCTAACAATGGAAATCCATCTGTGCTGTGCAATAATGGGCAATTTGCAAAGCTCATTGAATTACAAATTCACATTTTTAATAGATTCGAAACGTTACAAGGAAGTGCAAAGTTGCCAGGTCGAAATTTGCCATGAATTAACAAAGGTGAATGCCAAATCGGCTGCATTGCCAAGTTTCTCAAGCTCAAACTCGGACTCATCCATTGTTTTGTAATTAGCTCATATGCATTGAATTAAGGAACCCTGTCTCAGGCAGATGTCATGTTCACAATCAAATTGTTAATTTAATGAGGCGGAAAAGACTTCCTTCCTCAGGAAATAATTTAAATTATCTAGAAAGCCACCATTTTACTAATTAGCAAGCTTCTAAAAAATTAGCGTCGGAGAGAGCCAGAATTGGAAATGCAATGCTGCTTTGGAAATAAGAATTTATAGGTCGTCGGAATATGCACGCGACCTTCACCAGCTGCACAACCAAATCTGAACAAGGTTGAGCTAAATTGATGATAAAACGGAGCTTTAATTGGAACAATGGAACAATTAGAATTGACTGAAGGCGCTACTTTATATCACACAAAAATATAAATTGATTTCAAGGTAAATTCCAGTTGTGGGTGCTCAGAGCTCTCACCGGCTACAGGTGATAAAACTGAAGAGGATTAGTTGGGAATAACAAATACCTCATCCCATATCGCTACAGCTAGCGTTACTTGAAATCGTTTCGTTTTATTACATCAAATTTTTACCATTTAGAACAGAAGCCCGAATTGAGCGAACGTGCCTGTTTTTTTTGGCATTGTAGGAATGAATTAATTACATAACTCAGCAGCACGGTTGCACAATATTTTCGATTGCATGTTGCCGATGATGCAGGCCGACGGCTGATAATTAGGCTAGCAAGCAAAGAAGCATACAAACCAAATTAGGGAATGAATTCAATTAATCAATTACTTCACTCATTGCACTTCGCTCTCAGATCTGAATTAGCCTAAGGTTAACTCAAAAGGTGGAAATTTCGTTGCACTTGAGGAGATTAACTCATGCGATGATCGATGAGTAATTCATACTAAATCAATACAACTTTCACGGAATTTGTTTAAGTGGTTTTTGGCATCTTTCAAAACTAAAGACTTGATAGGCCAGACTACGTTGATTGCAGCGAAATAAAATACAAGGCTGTGGGAATTGTTTGGCAACTACAGTAATGCAAAGTTTGTAATTGTGATGGCTTGTTCTACGCTACAATTTGCTTGACAAAAAGCAGACCTTTTAATTCAAGTGATGCAAAAGTTAATAAAACTAATATTTGGTTGACGTTTCCAGAAATTGCAATTGGTCGCCTGGCCCAGAGATCAATACGGCAGTCTGTACAACGGAGATGCTTACATCATCTACAGTGCCAGTGAACCAGGCAAACCGGGTGGAGTCAACCTTAAGGTAATAAAGAATTTTTGGGATTAATGCTCAAGGTAATTAAAAACAGTGCAAATGTGCAAAGTGCAATGCTGCAATTTGGGCGTGACTGCACTAAGCAAACGAGATAAGATTAGAACGATTAGGACAGCCAAATGCAAAAATTACCATTGTCTTTTATTCACTAGGAGTTAAGAATTTATTTATCTGCAGACATTTTGGAACAAAATTAAACCGGTCGCGGTCCCTGATTAATATTCGCCAATGATAATTTGAATTTTTCGTAGTTATTGTTTTCGTCTGACCTTTCCGCCCTTCTGTTCTTTTGAAGAACTTACTGATTTGATGTTGAAAAACTCAGATCAGAGTAACTTCAACTTGCTTTGTAAAAGATGTACAAATTATGGTCTCACAAAATTAAACATTGTGCTAGCAGGGCAATTTGCCCTTCAACGACCTTCACGGAGAACTTTCCTAATTATAGAGCTAGCTAAATTAGCTGTTAACTTTGTACACGAGGGCCTTGTGCTAATTATTTTAGACCTAATTTTCCTGTTCCTTTCAATGAAATCAAGTGACACAATAAAAATCAAGAAATGTTGACGAACAGATGTTTTCAGTTAAAAGCTTAGAATTCCTACGCTAAATTACCACAAGACTATGCCGTCACGCATTTATGATTCTCAAATTAATTGTAATTTAATTGTAATTCCAGCCGAAGGAATCCAAATCCTTGGAACAACACATTCATTTCTGGTTGGGATCTGAAGTGAGTCAAGATGAGGCTGGAGTGGCAGCCTATAAAACCGTGGAAATGGATGATTTCCTGGGTGGAGCACCGATTCAGCATCGGGAGACGGAAGGAGCTGAGTCACAGCGATTCCTATCCTACTTCCCGAACGGCATTAGGTAAAATCATCCCAACACAAATCACAAATTACATGGAATGAATGAAATGAATGAATCAACTAAATAATTAGAACGTAATTAAGCACGGCATATAGGCAAGCAGCAAGGAAGGAAATTAACAATGGGAATGTGATGTCGACCGGACTTCCTTTTTGTGTGGTCAATTTTTAGTCGTTCCTCTTTAATTTACTCATGCGGCAACAAACAACCAGCTTTTTACATAGAAAAATAGGGAATAGAGTTGTAAACTTGCACATGAACATTTGCGACGACCAGTTTTGATTGCACATTTTTGATAGTCATTTCCGTGAATTGAATACTACTTTCAACAATGACACGTTAACAACAATGCAATAATGTGCCCTAACAAAGTTTCCCTTTCTAAATTCAGCTTTTTCTAACGCATGTATGTGTGGGTGCACTCGAAACAAATCTTAGACACTCTATTTTAGACAATTTTCAGAATTTCAATACCGATGAGCCACAAAAAAACTGATTTTATAAAAATTGTACAGGCTTTTGCAAGGTGGGATTGAGTCTGGTTTCAATCATGTCACGAACACTTTTGCCCCGAGACTGTACTCGATTAAGGGAAAGAAGCGCCCTGTGGTCCGACAACTTCAAAAGGTCTCTTGGTCTGTAATGAACAATGGCGATGCGTTCATTTTGCAATTGAAAGAAGCCATTTTTATTTGGGAGGGTGCTACTGCCAATAGCACAGAGAAATTGCAAGCTGCAAAGGTACGGTTCATAAATATGATGAAAGTGATAGTAATGGCAATTTTTTATAAAAAAAATTGTGTCGAATATCCAGGTCTCTACACAATTCAAGGCGGAAACTGGCGGAAAAGCGACAATCATATTCGTTCGAGATGGCAGTGAAAACGAACTTCCAGAAGCCGAGAAAAAAGTGTTTGACGCACTTCTACCACTCAAAGACAAGGCCAAGCAAATTCAACCAGCTTCAACCTTCAGCGATGATCAAGCCGATGAAACCGTGACAAGTGAAATTAAATTGTACAAATGCTCCGATGACGATGGAACTCTGCGGGTCACCGAAGTCAAGGGAGGGCCACTTGTCCAAACTGACCTCAACTCGGGGGTAAATAGATTGTTTCAATTTCTAGAGAAATTCGATTTTTTCCTACCCATATTTAAATTTGACTGATTTTCTGCCAGGATTCATTCATTATCGACAACAAAAGCCGCGGTGTTTGGGTCTGGATCGGAAAGAAAGCAAGTGCCAAGGAACGAATTGAAGCCATGCGTAATGCGCAAGGGTTTATCAAGAAAAAGGGATACCCTGATAATACCGCCGTCACCCGAGTCATTGACGGCGGTGAGCCAGAAGAGTTTCGCTCTTTGTTTCGTCATTGGAAAGTCAAGGATGAGTCAACCGGATTTGGTCGCCAAAATTCTACTGCTGGGAAGGGTATCGCTGCAACGGTTCAAACTGTGTTTGACGCCTCGACGCTGCACGACCAGCCTCAACTGGCTGCAAAAACGCAAATGTTGGATGACGGAACGGGAATCAAAGAAGTTTACAAGGTGAATAAATTCGAATTGGTCCCGGTCAGGAAGGAACATTATGGAAGCTTCTTCGAACATGATTGCTACGTAATCAAATACACATCCCTCGGGCCAAAAGAACACATCTTGGTGTACTATTGGATGGTAAGACTAAACAACAAACAAGTTTCTGCAAATTTTGATAGTATTTTTAGCAAGTGCTCAAATTATATTTTTGCACAGGGGGCCAAAACTACCAACGAAGACCGCGGAGCTGCTGCACTTCATGCTGTTCGATTGGACGACGAAGTCGACGGACGAGCAATCCAAATTCGGGTCACACAAGGAAAGGAGCCTCCCCACTTCATTGCCATGTTTTCTGGACTCATGATAGTTTACATGGGTGATGCTGATGACAGTGATTATGAACCAGTTAAGCCTTATCTTCTTCAAGTCCGAGGAGGTTCCGCCAAAGAAGCCAGAGCAATTCAAGTTGACCTCCGAGCAGCATCTCTAAATTCTAACGATGTCTTCATTCTCGTCGGGCTTGACTCAACTATTCTTTGGTGTGGCAAAGGGTCAACCGGTGACGAGAGAGAAATTGCTAAGAAAATTGCAACAAAGGAACGTTTCGACTGTGCCACCGTCTACGAAGGTCAAGAGAAAGAAGACCTCTGGTCTGCCCTTGGTGGCAAGGAAGACTATGCACAAGACAAACGGCTTGCCGCTGAAGATGATTCAACACCAGCAAGGCTTTTCCAGTGTTCTAATGCCAGTGGAACCCTTAAAGGTAAATTTGGAATATGTACGAGCTCAGATTTTGCGAATTTTGGAAATATTTCGGATTTTTTTGTAACAGCCGAGGAAATCATCACTTTTGACCAATCGGATTTGATTGAGGATGACGTTATGCTCTTGGATGTTGGGCACACCGTTTTCTTGTGGTACGGAAAGAATTCCAATAAAGTGGAGCAAACTGGAACCGTTGCTTTGTCGCAAAAGTATTTGAAATCTGACCCGTCCGGTCGAGATCAGGACACTCCGATTTTGATAGTGAAACAAGGAAGTGAGCCTCCAACTTTTACAGGATTTTTTGGAGTTTGGGACCGATCCATTTGGAGTGTAAGTCGAACGGAACCCATAAAACTGCATTTGCAATTATTACCAAACTTGAACTTGACAATACGTTTTTCGAATTTCAGAACAATAAGACTTTTGAGGAACTAAAGGCAGAAATGCAAGCTGAGCAGCCAGAGTTCGTTGCGCCGGACACCAACGGCGTTTCCAATGGGTTGGATTTCGAAACTTGTCAAAAATACCCATTGGGAATTTTGACTGAAAAGGATCCGGAGAAATTACCAAAAGATGTGAATGCTTTGCATAAAGAGGTACAGAAATAATATTCCAGATCTCTCATTCGTCGCATTTGGCCGGCTATTTTACATGCCTCGTTTCTCCCTTCAGATGCATTTATCCGAAAGCGATTTCGAATCAGTATTCAAAATGGACTACAAATCATTTGCTGCCATTGCTGGTTGGAAAAAGCAACAGATCAAGAAGAACGCTGGCCTTTTTTAAATGAAGACAAGTAGAAAGGCGGAAGAAATTCTTGATTTTATCACATTGATTGACAGAGATATGCATGGATGACATTAGTCCTGAAAGAGTCACATCGGAAACTGATCGAATATAACATAATAGATTATAATTTTATGTGCCGTATCGGATATATATCTTGAGAATTTTTAGATGATATGGAAAGACTTGATAGAAGATTCAACTAATAAGGGAAATGGAATATAGTATTCGTTACAAATTCAAGAGTAATTTATTTCAGCCTGATCCAGGAAATGAGCAATGTTTTAATAAAAACGACAAGTTGATGAATTTTAACGTTCAGGATTTGACTTCAAGCAAGCAGTTTTGGATTTATTACCAGATGTTAAATATTTCCAGCAACAAGTTCATGGTAATTCTCTTCTATTTTTATTGATATTTTTCTCCCCAAGGTTAAACTAATCTATTACGACTCGACTAGAATATAATGTACTAAATAAACATTTAATTAAAATATGTACAGTTCGCATTTGAAGAACAGAATTGGCATTGGCTGAACAACAAGCCAAGTGCACAAAGTGTAAGGTTAAGTTAGTATAGCTACGCTACAATATTCTGCAACTTCAAGGCCTGCTCGGCCTTGTGATTTAAATTAGCAAAGTGTTACCAACTATAAAAAAAATCAAAAGTTATCCTGCGTACTAGTCTACATTCTACATCGCATGCAAAAGTACAACAACAAAATCTTTCGAAAATACAAAAACAAGTCAAGGTATCGGTAGCTCGATGTCACACATCAAATATCACGCACAGCTTAAGTGCGATTCGAAGTCAGATTCTTGTACCGTTGGAATGCTTCTTCGATTTCATGCTCTTGTAAATGTTTCAAGCCCAATTCCTTGATGAGATGATTCTTGAATCCAGCCCTCCCAGAGTGTTTTCCAAGAAGCAAACGATTTGAGGAAAGTCCAATCACGTTCGGCGAAATGATCTCATAAGTTGAACTGTTTTTGAGAATTGCATCCTGAAAAATTTGCAAATTAAATGATTAACAATTTTTTGCCAATTTTTGCACATTTGTTTTTGCAGTCTGCTCTGCAGTCAATTCCATATCCTTTTCCTTACCTGATGTATTCCAGACTCATGAGTAAAAGCATTGATTCCGACAATTGCTTTGTTCGGCTGTACAATCATTCCAGTATATTGTGAGACCATTTGAGACAATCCATGAATCTTTTGTGTGTCAATGTGGCTCACACAAATTGGATCGAAAACTTTTGGGTGCGTGTAAATGATCATGATGACCTCTTCCAAGGATGCATTTCCAGCTCTCTCGCCAATGCCATTAATGGTGACCTCGACTTGACGAACTCCAGCCTTGATTCCAGCCACTGTGTTGGCCGTGGCAAGGCCGAGGTCATTGTGGCAATGGGAAGACCAAGTGACTTTATTTGATCCCTCGGTGTGTTCAATAATGTGTTTGACTTTGTCATAATAAAGATCTGGAGTGTCGTAGCCGACAGTGTCAGGAAAATTGAGTGTTGTGGCACCAGCTTTAATTGCCACTCCGAAAACTTCGCAAAGGAACTCCAAGTCACTCCTGGACGCATCCTCAGCAGTAAATTCAATATCTTCGCAAAGATTTTTTGCGTGTCTAAGGCAAAATATTAATTTTTCGATGCATTTTTGACGAGTCATGTTCAATTTATAAGTCAGATGAATGTCTGAGGTGGAAAGGACAACGTTGATTCGTTTTCTCGGAGCATCTTTGATGGCTTCATAGCAGACGTCAATGTCGGAGATAACAGCTCTGGCAAATCCGCAGATAACCTGACGAAAAAAAATCATAATTGAGTTTCATAAATGTAATTAATGGACAGTTAAAAAAAATAATGTAAGCAAAAGTTGTCAATTATTCTTGTGCTTACCGGCGGAACTCCATTCTTGCGCTCAGGGGCCCAAGAGGCAACCTTTCGACTGATAGCTTGCACAGATTCGAATTCGCCAGTACTGCTGGCTGGGAATCCAGCTTCGATAATATCAACTCCAAGCAATGACAACTCATGAGCAATTTCTATTTTTTCAGCACAAGTGAGGGCCACTCCAGCAGACTAATTTAGATTAGAAAAGAAATCGAATTTCAATTAGAAAGTTTGCAAAAAAAATATATTAAATTCGCTTTAAAATTTCTTGGAATTCAGAGTATACCTGTTCCCCGTCTCTCAGGGTCGTGTCGAAAATAATCAAATTTTGTTTATCGTTTCCTATATTCATGATTGTAAAGGATGGCAAAACAAATGTACTGCTTTAAACGTTGCTGTACTTTAAAATATGATAAAACGGATAAGAAATAAAATCTCAAGATAACTTCAGTTTTTTCAAAAGGCAAAAAGTTAAGGCACGGAAGGTAAACAAAAGTGTTCTATACAACTGGTGCTCTGCAATCGGTATTTATACGATTTCATCTAATGACCCACACAGACCATGGATCCCATGGATGATCGTTGTCCAGTCCAGCGTGCGAACTTCCTCGTTCCAAATTAAGACGGGATGTGAGGTTGCCCTTTGACCGATTATTTTTGTCCCCTTAGTACTAAAAACATGTTTTGAACATTTGATTGACACATACTAATAATAATTACAATCCTGAGAAACTGGACAAGCTTAAGTCATTTTTTTAACCCCCAATGTTGACAACTTTTAACTCTTTCTGGTGGTACGTCTATGTTGACCTCGCAAAAAATAAGTCGTGGGTTGTCTCAGGCTTGCCAAAGTAACAACCATTCATTTATTTACGGTGTAAAACCTCGCAGTCTCAGAGTCTCACACCCAGTCTTTCATTGAGTTATCATCATGCAAAAAATCTTTGTGGCAGATCCATCTGATTCATACCAGTAACTTTCCGCATCAAACCAGTACCTTTCCGCTGATGTGATTAAACAGTTTTGGAATTTTATTTGATCACAAATAAGATTGTCAGTTTCGGGGTTTTTGCAATATCAAAGCGTCTAACTTGAAACGATCTCGGTAAGATTTATTATGGTCATCAACAACATTCTTTTCAGAATACGAACAATTCAGATTGATATAACTGACAGTGCTGTTAATTAGGACTGCAATACCAACTGATTAATAATCGATAGTTAACAAAGGTCAACTGTATGCTAAATACACATCTAGAAATTAAGTTGTAAGCTATGAACAGAGCGGAATCAGTATCAGTCCACCGCAAATTAATGCTGGAGGTGCATGAAAGTCTTCTGAGAATTATTACACATTATTGGACGTTCGTGCGTAATATAAGTTGAACTTTTCGCCATTAAGTGAACTCCACGATTAAAATCTAGCTCGAACCGGTTTGAAATATAAATAATTGCTCTTCTGAAAAATTGCATCTCATGATGCACTGTAAAAAGGCAGATGAGCTTATTTAGCTGTAACTGAAGCTGTACTCTTGTACTTAATTGTATTGCATCTCTAATCTTCTCAAAATGGGATTCGGTTCCAGTAAAATCCAGCTACGCTGAAAATCCAATGACACATGCTCAGGCCCAGGTCAATCATTGCAGAAGGAGGAAATGTGTGGACATTTGGGTACTTGACCTGACTCGACTGTCAAGTAGTAGGAACAGTAGAAAGTCATGAGATCAAACAAATTCCAAAAGTAAATTGACATCTGGTTTTTAGAATTTCCACAAGATAATTTTTATACATTGCGTCACCGCGTATTATGCTTCATACTTCAAGTGCAAAAAATGGGATCGCTAAATGCGTTAAAGTTAGCAGACTTGTATCAGATTTAGAACGACGTAGTAAACTAGTACAGCATGCTTGATTTCTCAATTAAATTAAATTTTATTCAGCCGAAACATTTAAAATTATGCTGCCACGAGCATAAGTACAAAATTTGCATGTTTTTAGGTGGAACTGATACCAAAATCTGATTGAAAATGGGTTTGGGTTCTCTCTCAACAACTAAATTCTAAATGGCGAATAAAAGCTTCGAGTGAATAGTTTGTCTTATTATTTTGAACATTTAAACACATTGTTTAACGTTTAAAAGTCTTGTACTTCCGGTTCCGGAACAAGAAATGAACCAAAGCAAAAAAGAAAGCAGGCAGAGCACAGCAGCCGAATTGCCCTACTACGCCGTGCAGTGCATGGGTCTAAATGCAGCGCAATTTCTTTCGGCCGAACTAAAATCAAAAGGATCGAGTGAAGTGGAATTCAGAAATAGAATTGAAATTCTAATACAAAATAATAGCAACAATAATTAAAAATTTTGGGGATCAGTGACTAGGAGCTTCCAAGGAAAATGACTCGTCATGCCAGAAATTGTACGGCTGGAGCAGTCTACACTTACCACGAAAAACAAAAGGTAATTAATTATGTTTTGCACATATTATTTTCTTTAGTTTTTCTAGAATTTGGTTAATTATTTTATAAGCCATAATATTTGGATACATGCAATTCATCACTAATTTCAATTTCCAATTTAGGATGCTCAAATTTCTGGTTATGGAACAAATGCACTGCGCCTCGGAAAAGATTCACTGCGGAATTTCGACTGTTGTTGTTTGTCTCTGCAACCTTGCAAAAATCCAGTCATTACGTGAGTCAATATTTGCTTTGCAGAACTAAATTTCCAATAATTAATATTTAATCAGTGTTTACGTTAAATTTGAAGATTGGACGGCTACCTCTTTGACAAGGAGTCTGTTTTGGAGTACATCATTGCAAAAAAGAATGAGGCTAGTCGTCAACTAAAGGAATATGAAAAACAAAAGAAGAATGAAGACGATGACGTACTTGCAATGATTGCGTCAACTAGGAAGGAAGAGGTCAACAAATTTGTCAAGCAAGAAAGTGGGATCACAGTCGGATCAAATTACACTCCAAGAAGTAAGCCTTATTTGAAACAAGATGCGCTTTTATTTCAGCAATCAGAGGAACGGCATGGCTCATGGCACACAAAATTCTAATATTTTTGTTTTGGTTTTTCAAGGAGCTGCAGAAACTCCTTCAATATCAAATATGGCTGCTGGCAAAGAAAAAAATGTTCCTAGTTTCTGGGTCCCGTCACAGACCCCTCAAGCAAAGAAATCTAAAGCCAATAAACCAGTGAATACTCAGATTTGGCTCAATGCGTCAGTAATTTTTTTTTGTAACGCATTTTGTTTGTTCTTGTTTGCAGGATAAGACCGTCTATTGTCCGATGACTGGTAAACCTTTGAAAATGAAAGATTTGATTCCAGTCAAGTTCACTGAAATCAAGGATCCTGCCGAGAAACGTTCCTTGATCGCTAGGGACGCACGATACATGTGCCCAATCTCAAGGGATACATTGAGTAATTCAATTCCTTGTGCTGTCATTCGAACAACGTACGTGGTTTACTTTTTTCGGAATATTGACATTTGGAATCCGTTTAGGAACTTGCAAGGATAAAAAAAATAATAATAAATAATAATTATTATTATTTATTTTCAGAGGCGATGTCGTGACAGTTGAATGTGTTGAAAAAATTATCAAGAAAGATTGGATACATCCATTGACCGGGGATAAGTTGTCCGAGAAGGATATTATTTACTTGCAACGGGTAAGAGGAACATCCTTGTGCAAATGTTTAGTGTTCTAACATAGGATTTTTTTACAACTTCGCCAAAACTCACCCTCACCCGCATCGCAATCAGTGCGACATTTTGATAAGTTGATCGATTAATGTTCCAACCAGACGCGTGCTTCAGTTACTAAAACGAACTTGTACTAAAGTTTATTGTCTATTTTGTTCATTTCAGGGAGCCACTGGATTTTCAAGTACGAACGACAATCTTGAGGCTAAAGAGGCGAGACCAGTTCTTCAAGTTTAGTCAGGACAAACAACACCTGATTGGATGTCATTTTTTTTAACTTAAATATATCAGATGTATCATTTTTATGTAAAAAATTTAAGGTTGTCGCCATAATTTGCACAATAAAATCTCCTGTTTTCTGTTTCAATTTTACAAATATTTTTTATTCATTTTTTGTTCACGCTCATACATTCCAACATTCAAAAAAATTCTTAATAACATCCAATCCATTCGTTCGCAATTCGCATTCAACAAACCGACTAATTGTAAGATCTTAATACGTTTTCGAGTGTCGTAGTTACCTCTCACTTAACATAGCACGGCTTCCGTCAATACTAGCAGACCAGAAAATTCAGGTATAAATTCGCTTGGATTTGGATCGTAGTGCTTCCAAAAAACTTAACTTACAAATTGCACACGGTTAAATTCAAGACACATTTTAAAGCACACTTAGAGATGATTCTTTGCAAAAATTAGTCAAAAAATACGCTTCGCGTTCGCGGGGATTGGCGACTCAATCGGCTCCAAAATAAATATTACAGATCACTCAAGCACCAGACATTGTCAATCGAACCACAAAATTTCCCTCCCCTGAAATGTTAAAAATTCGCCACGAATTGCCTGTAAAATGCACTTCAAAGTGCAACCCGCTGTTCAGATTCACGCTCCAATTACATTAGAAGGAGTACACAAAATAGTAAGTCCGATCAGTATCCTAAATCGAACGTGTAGTAGTTGTTCGGGATTAAACATTGTGCGCGTTGGGAATCAAATCGAGACAGAATTCTGAATTCCTTTAAAAAACAATCGCAAAGAAGGTGGCGGATAAAGGTGATTAGAAATGTAGAAGGGAAAGGTGGATGAGAAGGCGAAAATGATACTATCTAAGAAAGCTAGCACGGGCTAAACGTTAGTCTCTTGGTTTCACAATCGAATTTCAAGCATTCAGTGGTTTTCGATATGACGGAACTGCAAATTCTTCAACTTCCGTATCACTGTTTTCACTCTCACTTTCGTCCATCCTCAACTTCTCAAAACCAGCACTCGGTGGGAAAAATTCCGCAAAGCTTTTTGATTCTTTTCGCTTACAACAATCTGAAATGAAAAACATATTAAAGAATTAGAATAATAGTTTGAACATTTAATGAAATAGTAAATACATACTTGTCGATCGGAGGCGAAGCAAGGCGCCTATTCCGACCAAAAGAAGCAACGGAATAGTGAGAAAGGCCATGATAATCACTGAAGTGTTAAATGAGTCATCTTCAATTTCGGTTTTCAAATTTTTGGATTGAGTCTCGTCAGGTAGCGTCGGTAGACGTGGCATGCCTGCTGGGACCACTACCGTTTCAGGCAATTTGCCGCTTGCAACAAGAGCTTGAGGAACCGAATCAGAATCCTGACTCCCTTTCCCAGTTCGGTGTAAAGAAGAATTTAAGGAAACATCTCTCTCGAATTTCCATACTTTGTAGGGATGAGAGATTTCTACTACAAACACCTCGCTCCCATCTTTGCTGACGACAATATCGTGTGGCTGACCTAATCCTTTTCCGTTGGGGCTAAACACACTTGTTATTTCTCTTGAGCTTAGGGGAATTACAAAGCCTTGAACTTTTGTTGATGAAGGGTTTTGCCCGTTGACTGCGAAAATGGTCCCACCTATGGAATTATAAATCAATTATAATTTTGCAATAAGTTTACGGAGAGAATTGACCACATTGACCACATGCACCTTTTGTAGAAAATCAGCTTACCTTCGATCGGTGAATACGCGACGGAAAAAAGTTTTCCGCCAAAATGGGGTGATTCAATCATGTAGTGGAACTTTCCATCGGAAGCAGAAAAGCACTGAATTCTTCCGTTTTCTCTATCAGCGACCATTATCATGTCTTGCTCTTCTGCGAGGGCTAAGGCGTGGGGAATAGCAAAAGCATACTGTGGAGGACTCTTGCTAAAAAATCGATCAAATACGCCTGGTTGGAAAGCCCTGCCCCACTGAAGCAATTTTTTGCCAGATCGATCAAACTTCATAATTCGAGAATTGCAATAGCCGTCAGCGACAAAGAAATCTCCAGAAGTCATTACAGCTACAGCTGCCGGTTTGCAAAAGTGGAAATCATCATTGCCTGGGATGAATGGTTCTCCAAGAGTCAGCGAGGGGTTGCTCTTTCCTGGTTCATACTTTAGAATAGAAACAAAAAATATCCAGTTATTTTTTTCTACTTTCCACTTCTGCGGAGATTCCGAATTTAGCAAATCTAGCTTTAGCGTTCTACCCATTCTACTCTAAGGATTTCCGATTTCTGGAAATATAATTGCAAGATTTACCTTAAACACTTGGTGCAATGCAACATCAGTGAGAAACGTATCTCCATTTGGGGCAACAGTTATGTCATGAGGCATGTAAAACCTAAAATGGGATAACACTTTAGATCAATTGCATACAAATAAAACCTGGAATGAAACAACGTAATACAAGTAATATGATTCATACTTTTTGCTCCCCCATTTGTGCAAGATTTTCCCAGATTTTGGATCCACCACAAGCACGGTATTTGCTTCGATTGGTCCCAAACTTTGTTGAGTGTAACGATTTTGATTATCAAACGTCTCGTATGTCCACGTTCGATCACCTCGATGAAAAATAACGACATTCCCTTGAGTATCAAAATCCACTCCGGTTGCTTGACCGAGTTGAACAGATGAGTCCGGCCAAGCATTGTCGACATGATAAATTGACTTGTTGGTAAGTTTTCTTCCAACTCGATCACCACCACTGGGCGTCACAATCTCTTCTGGTTCTTCCGTGTATTCTGTGTGTGGAGGAGGTATGTATTCAATGCCTGGGCGTTTCTTTGCATGATTTTTCTTTGGCTTTTCTTTGTTGGGTGCTTCCCCTCCATCTAAGAAAACGATTTAATATTGTGTTACTTAACTTATAAATCATTTCATTGCCGTAGTAGGAATATAAGTTTGAGGAGGTTGTGAGTACTAGAAAAAAGTGAATAGTGAACACTTACCAAAGTCTCTCGAAGGCACTTCTGGTGCACCCCCTTCATGGTTGGAGCCCATGGCATGTTCCTCCAACGTTTTGTTGCGAGGAAGGGGTTCATCTGAATCCGATGGGAAAAATTCTGATATCTGTGGAAATTGTTCATTGGAACAAACCATGTAATGGTCGTCCGGGTCCCTGGAGGCCGTGTAGTACATCACATAAAGATTGCACATTTCATCTCCAGCAGTCATTCCGATTTGCGTGGTTTTATTGTGGCCAATTGTGTTGAACGTGCATCGAGCCGCAACTAAATCTTTCGGTTTTATTGACATCTTGTGATTCATTGGATAGAATGCTTGAGGCCACTGCGGGTTCCCTTTTGCTAAGAATTCAAAGTCCTTTGAACCCCACTTAAGGACATACCCTGAGACAACGCTCCCGAGCTTGTGCGTATGGACTCGATATGCAAACGGGTATATCGGGCTTGGAGCCTGTAGGATGCAATTCATATCTCCATGAGTTTCTGAAAATTTTTAAAATAAAAAGAATGAGGATTTTCAAAACATAAACGGATGACCTAGTAATTTTTATAATTATATTATTGTTGCTTATTGCTTTCTTACTTTCAGTGTCTGGTGGGATTGGTAGGTAACCTCGAGCTAGAAGTAGCATCCCGGCAAGAAATTTTGGTCTAAGAAAGTATGATGAATTATTTTAGTTTAGTCATTACGGCAAGTCAGATTGCTAAAATGATGAGGATCTTATTGAAAAAAGTGCTTACTCTTCTTTGGCAATATGAAGTTTGAAACCACTTTGATCTTTGGTTCCCTCCGGCATTGCATGTGCGTAGTGAACTTGTAGAACAAGATAATTGTTATTTGATTCGGGACCAAGGCGGAACCCTACGTCAGAGGGCAAAATTGTTGGAGGTGCATTCTTGGCCCAAGCATAAATAATCTTCATATTCGAGCAAGCGGAGTAATGGTGTCCGCAATCCCTAAAATACAAATATTTTGTAGTCCTGGTTAAATAGGTGCTATTCGGTCAATGTTATTAAAATTGTAAATTTATTTTTTCAAATTTAACTAAGATATCAAATTAAAGACATACCAGCTTCCATTTTGTCGTAGATCAGCAGGGACCTTGTCACACACGAACAAAAGCATGTGGTGAGCTCGGTCGGCATTTGAATTTGGTTCAAAGCTATGGATGTATTGCGTTCCAAGAGCTTCAATATTCTTCGACGTGCAAATATAATCGTCATTCTAGAGTTCAAGGAATAAAATTTAACATTCAGCCTTAAACAAAACACGGAATGAATACTATGATGAGGAATGAGGGGGTGACACTTGCGGAGAGTCAAACAATGATATTTTAGGTACTAAAAGTATTCAGTCAATTCACTTACTTTAGTTGGCCGAACTCCAGGCATATTGATGTCAATAAATTCAGGATCCAACCCTGAGCTCGGAGTTTGCAACGAATTATCTTGTAGTGAGACGACATTGCACAA
>JAQGCM010000102.1:0-39153 GCA_034699705.1 Hymenaphorura dentifera
TACTGTTCGATATCAATTGCTCGCATGGTTCATCTGAAAATTGCTTGACCTGACTCTTCAGATTAGGCAGAGTTTCAGCTGATAATTTCTGAACAGCCTGACTTCCATCGTAAAGCTGTAAATCAAAAGTAAAATTGTCGTGATTGCGTGATTCTCAGATAAGTATTGTCGAAGTGGTAGTAGAGGTAGAATCAAAATATTGTCAGAAGATGTACCGAAGTTTTGATTTTATTTGTTGTTTGCGCTGATTGCACAAATATTTGGTAATTTTGACTAGCCATATCCCTCGTCTGATGTTCAACAATCGCCAACTCCTCATTAAGTCGAGCAACTTCTCCCTCTACAAAAATTGAGATCACATCATGTTAATTTCAGAAAACTACAAAAATATAGTAGAAACCAGAAGTTCAGAAGTCGATGAATTTGTTGCATTTCTTACTTAAACTTTCCAGGCCTTGTGTTCCCAGCCGCGACAAATAACTCAATTCTTCAGCATCTAAAAAAATAAACTTATCAATTATTAATAATTCTGAACTGGATTTGTGAGCCAATAAAAACACATCGTTGAAGTTCAACGATTGAACTGGTGTATTGAACAGAGTAACCCGTAAACTTAACACTTAACCCAGACTTGTACTAAACGTTTACGGTTGACGGTTAAATCAAATGTTTGGGGATTCGGCTGGACTGAGGAGTGACCTCAACCCAACTGCCCAAGTTTCCCCCCTGAACCAATTGATTAATCGGAACTTACCCAAAGATCGGTGAGCGCCGCTTCCACCGAAAAGGACACTTGTAAATTTCTTCAGTTCTCCACCTGAGTCCATGGTTTAAAATTAAGAAGATTTAAACGAAAAGAAAATTGAAAGACTCCAGACTAGACGGATTGTGTTGACAGATGTTCTATATTCCAGGAAATATTTTTCAGTTGACACTTCACATTCACATACGAAGTGTGAAGAGTAGAATTTCTGACTCTGTCTGTCAGCAGAGTTGATTTTAGCGCAACCATCCACGCAGTATTTAGGGTGCTTTTCTCACATTAATAAACTTACACTACTACTAACTTGATGTTTTAATTATCCAAATCAATAATGAAAAATGAAAACCCTCAATTTTACACCAAATACAATATACAAATATACAATACACTGCACATCAGCAGCGAGCAGTCTGGGCAAGCAATTACCGAGCACTTGTACGCTTGTTGATTTTTACGCTACAGTTACAATCGATCACGTTTTCAAACCGCAATTAATTTATCATTTTTCATGTTGCATCGTAAAATGAAATCGATTAAATTCATTCGGTTAAGATCACCCGAACATCCGTTGCATTTGCAAAGCGTAACAAATTGGGATTGCCG
This sequence comes from Hymenaphorura dentifera, assembly GCA_034699705.1. Lineage (NCBI taxonomy): Eukaryota > Metazoa > Arthropoda > Collembola > Poduromorpha > Onychiuridae > Hymenaphorura > Hymenaphorura dentifera. The sequence goes on from JAQGCM010000102.1 coordinate 1,367, forward strand.
ATGAGTTTTGTAATCGATTACAACAGTCAAAGTCAAATGCAAGTTATGCAAGTAACCGACTAAAGTTCACCTCTGGCGATGAGTGAGTATGTGTGAAATGTAAAAACGCTCAATAGGACGATTCACCAATGATTTCCAATTTAAAAGATGATTTAATTTATATTATTTAAATGTAATAAATGGAGGCAGGATTACATTACGGAACTTCAGAAAAAACTATTTGCAATAACGTATTCATTAATACAATGTAACAATTTCGAACTTTCTTTTTTGTCGAAAATGAGTAGTTCTTATTCATTCTCAATGGGATTTTTTAAAGTTCATTGCTCATAACATAAATTGTTCATACTAACGAAACGAGTTAGGAAAATTAGCCTGACAAGCACCTAGTTGGCTTACAAAACCGTATTTTTGAAGAATTTCACTGGATTGTGAATAGAATTTAGAATACTAGTCGCACGAACTTAATTCGGATTCGATGCGTTGCTTTCTCGGTTGATTGCAGGCGCAGACGAGGTTAACAGAGCCAGTAAAGGCGTAAGCATTTAGCGAGAGTTCAGTTCATTAGCGTAATCGTAAAACTTCAGTAAACGTACGCAAACCTTTCTATCTGCTAAGTTTCTTTTTGTTCGTTTTTGGAGACGTTGGTTGGAAAACACTTGAGGCTGACATAAGACTTTCGATGTACTGCCCCAGAACTTGGTTTTCGGAACGAAGTTTCAGGTTTTCTTCTTGCACATTATCCACTCTTTGTGAAAGATCTATAAAATAGAAAGTCTCATATCTTTAACCATAAAAATGTGTCAAGGATTTATGTAGAGATATTGCAAAATGTTAGTTCATTACCATCCAGTGTGTTCTGTAATTAGAAATGAAAAGAATGAACAGTTAACGATTTTTCGTGTCCATTTGACTGAATTTAACGAAAATATCAACGCAATTCTAGGCTTTGCCTTTACCTGTAGTTCCAACACCTGGGCTATTAGCCTTGCTTTCTCTTCTTGCTCATCCGGATCCAGATCTAGGAATTAAAGGACACACAATTAAGCCGAGTCCTCATTAATATTTAAAGCATTTAGTTTCGTTGCAAAAGTAAATTCGCCAACCTCCGCTTGACAGGCTGTCATGTGTGAAGACTGATGGAAGCGAATCAAAGGTTCTCGTAAGACTAGTCAAATTAAGTTCAGATGACTGGGAAGACTCACCTAGTCCATCTCCATCTCCAATAACAGCTGTGGAAAAATAAAAATATAATACAAAATAAAAATAATAAATCTTTCTTCGTTCAAATTAAATCGCGTGCGTATGTCTTACCTTGAGGATCATCGTCTGCCAGTGGAATATTGTTCAAGTCCTCTTCCAAATTACTGTCCGTCGAGCAATTCATATTTCCTAGTTACCAATTCTTGGAGAATCAGTTTTTTAAAAAATCCAAAATCTGCAAAAATGCAGAAGCCGAGGCAGAGCGAATACGACAGATAGATGATTGACCTTTTGCTGGATGCTGGAAGTCTGGAACGTACGCCCTGGCCTGGTTCTGCTCTAGCTTTCTTCGCTCCCTTCGCTGTTGTCTTCCTCTTCCACTTCTTAGCAGGGCAAAATACCCGATCCGAATTTCGGAGCCGAATTTGCTATCGTCGTCGGGCGGAGAACTAAAAATCAATCTGCTCAAACTCTTTTCACATTTTGTTTGACACTTTCAAAAGGCAAAAGTTGGGTTGTTTGGCCTGCTGCCTGTGCTTTTTGGCTTTGCGCTTCAACAACCACATGAGACTCATTCCAATCATTCCGCAGCCTAAATTTCCACAACTTGCCACATTTTTTAACGTCGTGTAGGCCGACAGGCAGAACTCTAAAAATGTGGCAAGTGGCCAGCAGTAGATTCAGTCAACCCAATGCAATGCAACGTTATGCTTGGCCTATGTCCTGCTTGCTCTGCATTTTTAAAACTATTCATCTCTCTTACTATTCGCACCAATCTGAAAATATAAAACAAAAGTTACTTTACTTTTTTCTTCTATTTTTTATTAAAACCTGTGCGAATTAATTTTAACAACGTTTTAATTAATTTTGCCCAGAAGTAGCATTATTTTTTGTTCAAGTGGTGGTACGTAGGAAGTGCATCGGATAATTTAAAGGGAGAAAGCCATTTCATTGCCAAAGGTCTGCTGGCTTGTCAACGGAAAAACCAATACATGTCTGATTGACCGAGAGGTCAAAATATACTGCTAAGATTTCTATAGAATTGCAAATGATTTAATAAAAACTCAAATCATGCACAGGTAAGCAAGTCCTCGATAATTTTATTTGTGTTGAATTTAATTAAGGATGTTAAGCTTGGGAGTTTAAGCGAAGGGACCGTCAGAATAGTTGTGCTTTGGCTTATAAAAGTACCCTTATGGTTAATATTATTATGTTTCGTAGGAATCGGCCTGGACAAGGGTCAGGTCATGGGGGGTCAAGTTCGAGTTCTCAAGCTTTGGCAAACAAGAATAAAAATGTGAAGCCTAAGAATGATATTAGTAGTGGAGCGAACCGACCCATGTCTTCAGGGGCGCTGACAAGAGCTCGTTCTCACTCTGCTTCAAGTTCGAAAACGTCGAATTCGAATAGCGGCTCAAGTTCCTCGGGTGGTACGTCTTCCTCTTCGTCTGCCTCCTCGTCATCTTCCTCAGGCTCGGGTTCTGACTCCAGTTCTTCAGATACTGAAGCTTCCAGGGCAAGTAGTCAAAGCCGAGCCAGTAGATCTTCAAGAAGGAGTCAATCTAGCAATAAGGCAACGACGGCACGGAATACAAGTACAAATGCAATTCCAGGACCCAGTAAAACTCAGCAATCCAAATCACAAAAGAATTCTAGCTCGAGCGTAAATTCCCCTCAAGTTCCGACCCAGAGTCATAAGAAAGCCAAAACAGGCACTGGCAATGTAATTGTATCGGGAGCAGTGAGTAACAATATACCGACAACTCAGCTGGTGAATCGAAGTCGAAACCGACCCCCATTGAGTGGATCAGTTACAAATGTGAAAACTCCGACCCCGGTGGCTAGAGTTGCTCCGACAAGACCATTCTCTAGAAAAAGTTTTGCTGCTACAAGTTCTGGTATGTCACGTAATAGTCCACATTCTATATCTACTTGTGAATTGTGATTTGTCAATATTTTTAATCATATTTTGTTGTTTGGCGCAGAGTCTGAATCGAGTTCGGCAGTAGCCACCCCGGTGAAAAGAGTGGGAAGCAAACCGCCGTCAATTCCTGTGACAATGAAAAGACCTCCAAGTGTACCGCTGCCATCAACGTCGACCTCAATCGTAACAGTTGGAAAGAAACCTGCCGCTAGAAGTATGAAGGCAACCGTGTCTAGTGCACCAAAGAAAGGAAGTGGTTTGACAAATGGAAAGATTAATTCTGTTCCAGCGAAAAATCAAAAGAAACTGTTGAAGAGCATTTTCAGCCCTGTCAACTCAAGCGCAGACTCTGAAGACGATAAACCCCAACCTCCGCGGAAGAAAACAAATGAATCAAATTCAGGCCCACGGTCCCCTGGAATAAATTCAACGTCTGGCAGGGTTGTTGCAAAGAAGAGTTCGATTGCAAGCCGTTTTAAGAAAGGGACGTCTCCAGCCCCAATCACAAGACGCACATCAAGCTCGTCGTTATCTGGTAGGTTTAAGATTTGTGAGCTTGAAGACGAAGAGAAGACTGTGACTGTGAGGCTAATCGCCATGAACATCCTTTCTCTTACTATATTATATTTGCAAAATTTCAGCTACTTCGACTGGAAGTTCCAGTTCATCTTCATCTGACTCCAGCAGTGAGTCGGACAAGAAGCCAGCAGAAGTAATCAATACCGGTGGTGGTAAACCTTCTCCAAGATCTCCATCTGGCTCAGGGCGAAAACGGCCTGTGACTCGCCGCCAAATGGGTAGCACGGTTAAGAACAAGACTATTCCCACAACAACTATGTTTAGCCAAAGGTATTAAGCGCAAGCTGCATCAGATTTTCGACATGTAACTAAGATTTTATATAATTTTGCTGATAAATGATTTCAGTGTCATCAGTCCGTCACCCATGCAGATTTCAGCCTGGGACAGTGACTTCTCTGATGAGCCGAGGTCTCTGGTGCGTGTTCCAGCAAAAAGTTCCCACAAATCCAGACCCAGACCTACCGATGATGAAGAAGATATGATGGAAAGAGAGAGAAGATGTCGATTCCCTGGTTGTGATTCAAGTGGTCATCTTAGCGGCAGATTTCCAACGCATTCCCTGCTCTCGACTTGCCCAAAATACGCAGGCTTTTCAGTCGAAGAATGCAAGGTATGTCAAAAACAACATAAGCAGAAATATATTCGATTTGACTTAATACTGGATTGGAACATTTTTCATTTTCGCCTTTTGCGTTTAGGAAAATGCGGCCGAGAGACAAAAACGTGAAACTGAGAGAAAGAAACATTTCTGCTTAACCCAACCCCTCCAAAAGAAGCAAAATAAACTTTCAACAGACGCGAAGAATTGGCTAGAGAAAATGAAAGATTTGAAGACCACTGAAACCAAAGATGGTGAGTACTTGGAATTTGATCCATTGATTGCAAATTGCAATTATCAATATACAACATTACAAGCAATGGCAATGTGTTTTCATTTTCCGCCAATTTATTCAAAGGGTTGTGTTCGGAGTACGATTTGAGTCTGTGGAATGATTCACTTGCACTGGCTGCGGCTCGAATTGAAATTGAGCAAGGAGAAGCAATCAGTTTCAGAAGTGTTGCTGTTGGACGATTTGAAATGTCTTGCTGGTGTGAAAGTCCTTATGCCGAACCTCTCTCACACTCTCGACGTCTCTTCATCTGCGAATTTTGTTTGAAACCTGTTCAAAGTGGAACGGTTCTCAGGCGGCATTGTGCTAAATGTGTTTGGAGACACCCACCCGGTGATGAAATCTACAGGTACAGCTGTTTTTTTATTTTCGATCGGATATTGCCGAATTACAAAGCCGAGGTTCTAAAAGCTATAAATTGTACAGGAAAGACCGATTATCCGTGTGGGAAGTTGACGGGAAAACTCAGAAGACATATTGCCAAAATCTTTGCCTGCTAGCAAAATGTTTTTTAGGTGAGTTTAGGTCAGGTGGTAGTCGTTGGAACCCTCAGTCAATAATTCATAACGCTCAGGTGGTGTATTGGGATTGGTTGTACTCGCTGTACTATACTAATCATTATATTTTTTGTTTCTAGATCACAAAACGCTTTATCTTGACGTTGACCCATTTCTCTTTTATGTGATGACGCTGGCTGACTCTCAGGGATGTCATTTAGTAGGCTATTTTTCCAAGGAGAAAAATTCGTTTTTACAGTACAATGTATCGTGTATCCTAACATTACCACCTTACCAGCGACAAGGGTTCGGTCGTTTGCTGATTGATTTTAGTGAGTTTTTCAAATTTTACACTCATATTCGTACTAAATAGTTAATGTGAAAATTGGTTTTCTAAATTGAAATCTGAATTTGAACTCGGCAGGCTACCTGTTGACTCGGGTTGAAGGAAAAGTCGGCTCACCGGAAAAGCCGTTGTCGGATTTAGGTTTAATATCGTACCGATCCTATTGGAAAGATGCTGTTCTGAGGCGTATGTGCGCTTGTGCAACAAGAGAAATGAACGTAAAAGGTGATGATGAACACAACCTATTACATTCACATGAATTTAACAGAACAATCGACATGAGTGAGGTTTGATGGAATACAATTTCAAGATTTCAAAATTGACTTTTTAATTTGCAGATCTGAGCATTGAGTTAGGTGTGCAAAGTGCAGATTTAATTTCCACACTTCAGTTCTTGGGAATGTTGAAATACTGGAAAGGCAAGCATCTCGTACTCAAGAAGACAGACGTATTGGAAGAATACCTTGAAAGAGTTCGTCGAAGAGGTGAAACCCGACAGATTGAACCATCATGTTTGAGATGGAGACCTTTCCAACCGCCAGCTGAAACTTCAAGCTAAATTATTCCTACACCTGCACCTGACCTGTTTTCTCCTAAGATGGAGATTTCACCTTTTCAAGTATTTTTTACTTTCTTCGCATTCACGAATCAATACAAAGGCATGAGTATTCCAAGCATGAAATTGCATTTCGAGCACTCATTTCACTGCAACACACAAATGAGACCTGCGAAAAGACTTGTTGCCAGTGAATTGAATTGGCTCAAACAAATAATTAGTTTTAACTCTTTTTTGATTTGAGGAAACAGAAAAAAGTGAGACGGCTCACAATTTAGAATTTAGTTGACCGACCAGTTTATGTTCAAACAAAACCAGCAAGATTAGAAAGAATCTCCACACTTAAGGTGAGCCTGACATTTCTCAATGACGAAATCATCACTTAAGTAGAATATGATGATTGAAGCATGTTGTACCCGTTATACGTTTGGCTTGAATGCACTCGACTATCACTTGTTAGTTGCTAGAATAGGAAATTTTAGGAGAACTTATGTATAGTATGTATGACTAAACAGCTGTAATATTATTGTGATTTTTTAAAATAAATTGTACTCAATAAATTATTTCAATTTTACACCGTACGCGTCAGATTTGTTTAACACCAAGATCCCAAGATGCAATGGGTAATTATCATTTTAATTTGCCAAATCTTGTGATGTTTTTATCTACACAAACTACACGCATGGTTGAAGTTTAACTCCGTATTCTACGCAAACGTCGTCACCCGAACATTCAGTAGTACCCAACATTCAATCAGAGGAAGAAGACCACATTTTTAAATTACACAGTTTGCAATGAATTGGAATTTGGCGACATAAGGGTCGGCAGACTTACTGTATAGTACACTAGATTAGATCAACTCCGCAAACCTTAATTTTAGAGGAATGTTCAACTCCACAAAACAAGGTTTGGTTTTCTCCAAACAAAATCCACATTTTCAATCTCTTTAACAAATTGTTAAAGAAAAAAATCTAATTCGATAGCAAACATTTTGTTCGTCCCGGAGTTTGGAAATTTTTTGCAAAAACCAAAAGAGTTGATGGAGCACGGTCCAACTCCGCATTAAACATTTTAATAGTTTTTCCAATGAAAAAATCAAAACTAAAATTATACTTGAGCAGTTGCATCTGCAAGACATATTTTTACCTAGCTAACGTTGATATCTTCGAGCGCCAATAAGCCGAATTCAATAATTTGTTTAAACTACAATCAAAGCTTCGTTTCGCACAAGAAATGTACTGCGACAATGCTTGAATAGAGAAGAAAAAATTGTGTGGATTACATTTTACCCAACCCTGGATAAGTCGCATGCATCACTTACAATTAGAATAATAATGTGAACCAAAAACATCAAAAGCATGTGAATATGCAGATTAAATTTGACAGGTTGTGGAGTGGAATTCATTGGTCTTCATCTCCCAGGTTGTGCTTTACCTTGGAGAAGTCAAAGTCTTCCCCAGTACCCCTCTTGAAAATATCCAAAACATCTAAACAAGTGGTTTCAAAATGTGTAGTCGCATCGTAGGAAGTTGAAATAAAGATTTGAGAATCAACTCCATTGCTGATTGGCTCAAAGTAGTCCGAGACTGTTACGAACCTGCAGGTACAAATTATCAAAATTAATTTGATGCTTAGTACTATACCTTGCTTACTACTAATAGAAAACTAATCACACTTGACTTACTTTTGCTTGATGGATCCCAAAAGTAGTAAACCTGGACGAATTTCTTCCTCAGGATTTGATGTTTCTACATTAGTTGAGACCATAGCCACAAACCATCCCTTGGCAGCCACTTGATGTGTGTAGCTTACCATTGAGACATAAATATCTATAAAAAATGCACCAATTAAGTTAGCAATTTCGTCGCCCTCGCCTTCATTTGATCACAGAATGTCCACGTTCGCATTGTGCATAAAATGACCTACCTGATTTCCGGTTGACTTGCTTTTGAGGAATAATGATTTGAGTGGAAAGTGTGTCCTTTGTGTTTGGAATGGGATGATCCAAGAGACAAATGCATCGAACCACTTGACCCACTTTTCGTACAAGATTTGGAACGTAAGTTGGGTCGCAATAAACCTAAATACCAAACAATATTAATATAACCAAATCAAGATAAGGAGGATAAGCTATAAAACTTGTCAACTGAAAAATTATTTTGATCTAAAAACTGCCTTTCTTGAGACATTTTTCTGCACTATAGTACCTGCTTGCACTTGGCAACTTCATCACCAGATTTTACTCCGACTACTTTACCAGATGCATCCAAAACAATTTCATCTACGGCTTTATCCAACATGTATGTGCCGCCATAGATTGCGCTCAATCTGTTGGAATCAACGAGAACGACAACAGATTAACATTATAACTGAAGAAGTAAAAAAAAAACTGGAACGTAAAAAGCGTAGAATTACTACATACCTCGCAAAACCTTGCGGGAGTTCGCCAAGTCCATACAATGGGTATAGATAAGGACTCTTCCCATAGCGAGCCAATGAATCTGAGTAGAGCCTAATCCTCATCATTGTCTCAAGGGCAGGTTTCTTTAAATAATCGTCGTTTCGGTGCAAGGCTAGAGCATGTCCAGTAAAATCCTGAGTATTTCCATCTAAACCATGCTTCTCGTACAGTTGCAACATCGTCTGTGATCTTGGATCGAAATCTTTCCAGGTTTTTGGATCATCCTCTCTGAAGTCTTGGATGTAGACGAGGAGGTTTCTAAAACGTCTCTTCTCAAACATACCCATCAAATCTACAAAAAGTGAGCCCCCAATTTGCAATCAAGTCGTGAATCACAATTGCAACAAACGTTCAAAGTTTCTAATCATCCTACCAGACAGCAGAGCTTCCTTCTCATCAGCAGGTACTTTAGAAATCTTTCCCCCTTTGTAAACGTAGCTTCCCTCCACCGATTTAAATTCCAAATATCGCGTTACTCCAGTATGGATGAGCAATTTGACGAGTTGCCCGTTTGCCATCAAAAACTTTGGAATGAGATCAACATTCCAATCCCTGCCACGGCCAAAAGCTTGATCCTCAGGTGCCGGGGCTCCATATTTTGCGAAAAGATCTTCTAGGGGTGTAATCGAAGCCGATTCTCCACCGTAGTACTTGTTTCTATCAATATGAAGTACTTTCTTTCCCGAGACAGAAAGCATACCACTCAAGATGCATTCCTGCCAAGAAAAGAAACCCAAAAATTAGTACCAGAAACACATACAAGCCTCAATAAAAAACTAAACTTTACTGACCTTGAGACCAGTTCCCAGAACTATCGAGTCATATTCTTCATCCATGTTTCTTCTGGCTTAATTTCTCACTGTTCGGATATGTTGAATAACCCTGTAGATTTAAAAACAAAACATTTTCAATAAATACAAACCCAATACCAATGTTTTTCGAGAAGTTTTCTGGGGTTCGAAACTGCCACGGGACAATCTGGCCAGATTTCAGATGATCGGCCTACAGCTCTAATTCAAATTTTTGAAATTAACATTCAACATTATTGGGAAACAAAAAGAAAGTTTCTAAAACTGAAGGATCAACACTCGAAGCCTGCTATGGGTCAAGTCAACACAGGACCACACACACACCATACAACTCATGTCATGTATGCAAACTTGTCCCTTATCTACAATCGAATTCAAACATATTTTCCCGTAACAAATCCAAACAATACTCGCCGATCCCACAAAAATTCAGCAATATCACGTAAATTGGTCCATTGTTACCTAGAACTTTTCGGTGGATCGGTTGAGTACAAATCGCAGGCAGAGGACACGTCACGTCACGTCAAATTGTTCTTTCGACTTGGACTAGCAACGCCACTAACTGACTTTGGCAATCTAATCTGGCAAATGAAATCCAATCCAATTGAATCTCCAATAATGTTACAATCTGCAATGACAGCTCCGTACGTACGTAACGAATCGAGCCAAGTCACAGTCACAAGCACTTCCCCAGCCAGATGACAGAGCCGCCAGCAAATCCTGCTAAATGCAAATTGCAAAGGGTAAGCAAAACTAAAATTGCTTTTTGTTTTTTTGGGTAGGAAAAATGTGAATAAAGTAAGGAATACTAGTATTCGTGTCTAGTCTCTCGTTGTGGACTGCAAAACTGGAAAACCGAACCGATGCTGGATGTTGGATTTAGTGCCGTGCAAGAGCAAGGTGGCTCATAAAAACGAGCTAGTCATTCCTCTGGGGGTATCTGAATTCTGAATATAATTTTTTTCTTATGGGCTTTAGCCTTGCCTCTTGCTCTTGTCTGGGATGTGGTGTCGTCGTCGTAAAATTGTCCAAGTCCACCCACCCAGTCAGCATTCGAGTACTCAGTATGTGGTTACCAGCTGCCAGCAATTTCCGAAAGATTCGATTTTTAGCATTTAGCAGATAGGAGAACATTTTAGGTTTAGTAACGAGTCGAAAGCAGTCTCTCTCGTTCGGACCAATCAACCAGGGATCCACACCAGAACACAAAATATAGACAATTCAGGGAAGAGATGGCAAGAAAATCGGGCTCACCAACCGTGCGAGTTGCGATTGCGACGATTCTTGCAAACTTGCAATGTTATGTACTGGATTTGGCTTGGCGTCTGGCGTTTTTGTTGGGAAAATCAGACAATGACGATATCTCGCAACTAATTCTTTGTGTCGTATTATTCGTATTCGATAGTCAGCTAGGTCCTCTCCCCCACCAACAAATTATGCACGTTTTTGGTCAGAAACAATTAAGGAGCAATTGACATCCAGTGACCTGCTCAGGGGTCTGATCTCAGGCGGTTTTGCAGCTTTGCAAAACGTTAGCGAAGCTTAAGACAATGATCGTAGGACTTGAGAAAGATTGCATATTTGCGATTTTGCGACTATTCTACGATTCTACAGAAAATGTAGATATTTGAAATTTCAAAATCGTAGGGTGGGGCAGATTTGTGAAATTAGAAGCACGTTGCACTCGTCATGACTTCATGAAGGATTCATCCATTGGAATTTGCAAATGGAATGTCATACTAGTCATGTTAAGCTTCCCTTATCACTGAAATGTTTGTGTTGAAATTGGTATCGGATAAGTTGAACAACAAGGTTGTGTATGAATGAAATCGGTTGGAATTTTCATTTCCTCGCCGTCCAATCCAAACCAGCTTCACCTTCTATGAAATTGATGAATGTGTAGTTAACGCTAAAATTGTAACTTCCGGTCTGTCTCAACTTCGGGGAATTTGGCACTGGGCACAACAACAATAATTATCCAAATGGTTGATTTCAACATACCACATGTTGCACTCCTGCAACCTTAAAGGTTTTCGTATTCCGTTAATTCCTTTGCAAAATTGTGCTTGCGTGGCTAATTGGGTTCCGGATGTTCCGATCTTTCAGTTTCATCGGCGCCCTGTAAAACTCAAAAGCGTCATTGGAAAACCCGATGACCGACGACCGTTGGATTTCTAAGTAGGCTTTTGGCTTTTAGCAGAATGCCACTACTAGAAGAACCGTTGGTTTGAAAGTTTGCTTGCTTTCATTTGACCTTAAACTTTCAAGTTGACATAATTTTACTATTCTGAACTCAACATGCACTAGATGAGATTTAATAAAATGGAAATGGAAATCATGTAAAATCTGATTTTGGCGATGATATCAAATATATGTCTAAGAAATCAACACAATCCCTGCCCAGAACTTTTCCTCGGAAAGTTTCTGGTTCTTTCTAATCGCTAAAACGTTAAGCACTCTACCGACGTAAGCATTGTTCCCACTACTCTTTTATCTGGCATAGTTCCTCTAAAAGAGTTATCTCAATCTCAAAATCTCAACCTTGATGATCATCAGTTCAACGATCATTTTATCAAAAATAAGATCTTTGTTCGGCCGCGCAGCAGTTGCAAGTTGCACGGTGCAAGTTCCATTTTGATTTAACCCAAACTTGATGGTAGACAAGACAGCGCAGCGCCCAAGTTGTGTACTTTAATTGACCAGGGGCTAGTTAGTGGCTAATGGCTAAGTTGGCTAGAAGTGGCCAAGGCATCAAAATCAAGAGTAGTAGGAATTCTAAGGTGTTTTGAACTTTGCAAAGAAAATTACATCAGATGTATATATAGTTGTTGTGCAAGTTAATGATGCAAAAAATTTCTTGTGCACAGGCGGATGTTGTAGAATGTAAAACTCCAAAACTCGCCTACCTACTACTGCCAAAGTGCCAAACTGCCTCCATAGTGTCCCAATCCCAATCCAAATCTCTCTCTAAACTTCCAAACCCTCTCAAAAGTCCATATGGAAAGCAGATGTCTGGTGGTCTTTTTGGTCCTGTCTTCTGCAAGCAAAGCATGCATTCAGCAGTTACTGAGAAAACCGGTAAAGTCTCTCATCTCATGTGCTGTCTCAAGTTATGATGATGAGAGATGACGACTACCTTCAACTTGAAATTTTTTTTTCACTCAACGTTCTGAAACATGGCAAACCAAATGAGTAGGATGTTGATGTTGAAGCAGACCACAAGTTCACCCACTCATCCCCAATCCTAAAGATTCCATTCCAATTCCTCCAACTCGAACCCACCACCACCATCTCAAACTGCTCAAAGCATTTAACCGACTTTGAACATTCCTTTAAATGCATCCCAGCTCCTGTGATGTCATTCATTCGTTTGGTCCAAAACAGAGATTATGCAGGAAAATGCCAAATAGTTCAAACAGATAAAACAATGAACAAATTTGAACAAGTTTTAAATTTTATTCGTCCCAATTCAGTATCAACTTTTGCAAACAAAATTGAATTCGGAGACAGCATAACAGCATTAGCTTCCAATCAAACATGCACTTGCATTAAAGAATGTCTAACGTAAATTGACGCAAAATTCTGGCAAAGCCGCAGATGTAATTTTTAAACATTTTCTAACCAGAGGCCATCACTATTAAAGGTCGGAATAAATGCCTGCTAATACGTGACACCGAATTTTTTTAAATTGTTCATTCTCATATCGCTGGCTCAAAGTTTCCGGTTTTGATAAGATATCAATAAACTATGACTAGAAATTGATGAAATTGAATTAAATATTTCACATTCCTTGATAACCCTAGGAAAGGCGAGACAACATACATAAACCCGGCCAATATTGATTAGCATAATTTGACAAATAAAATTCACAGGTTGCACACCGTAACTAAATAAGATATTCGGCAGAGTTGATTGACCAAATCGAATTGATATGTATTTGATTGTGATGTTACTTTTATCAGTTTCTCATCCAATCCACCTCCCTCCCTCCCTCACTCAAAAGATAAAGTAACGATGACCTCATCCTCACAAGTTGAGTTGAAGTCACATCTTTACATTTACATCTAAGCTGGCTTGACAGACTTATTGGGTATTCAAGACCAGAAACACGTTTCAAATGAGTTTTTTATGCAACCTTGTAACAATTGAAAACATTTATATGAGATTATTGCACACTGATCATCGCTCAACTAACTACCCAACCCAAACCCACTTTTTTTCATTCTTCTTCTGCAACCTGCATACCTGCAACAAAAACAGTGCACTTCATTCCATTGTCCGGTGAGTGGCTCAGTTGTCATGAATGTTGATCTTCAAGCAGAGCTGATATCCCCGTATGGTTTGCACTACTTCAGGTGCCGGGTTCTTAAAAATTACCAGAGCACCTGATGAAGTACAATGAACAAGAGACACCTGGCATTTGTTTTCAGTTCTTTCCTCCAATCTTTAGTTATTTGTAAATTCAGAGACTTGGAGTAATCCTCCCTTCATCTGCTCAATTGATCCCAACTCAAATACTCTAAATGCAGCACCAGTAGCACTAGCACATTATTTCTATACAAGGTTTTTCCTTCTAAATTTACAACAAAAGTAGTTCACCGGGCACAACCAATTGTTAAATAAATTCAATTCACTTCCACGAAACCCTCCTATCCTAGCCTTCTATTGCCCATTTGCCCATCTGTTTCTCAGTTCCGATCGCCGACAAAAACCTGTCCCTTTCCATCCCGGCAATAAATCAATCAAATCATTATTGAGCTCATTTCCAGTAAGGCACAACGTTCCATCCCCAGTTACCACAACTAAGCAAGCAATCCCGACTACCCCGTGTCAAACCATCAATCGAAAGAATTTCCAGTTGTGAGTTCCGCCGACTCCCGGACCCAGCAGACCGATCCAACTTATTGTCACAAATCAAATTTGTGAGTAACTCGTCAGTCAGTCATCGCTGCTTGTGCTTCGCTGATTTCGTCAGGCTGATGTTTCGGGTTATTCCACTTGGTCGGTTGTAGTACTTCGATGTAATCAGAACACTTCTCCGCGCGCTACTTCAGGTACCTGACTTTATCCTCAGAATGAGACAGTCCTAATACCTGGGTAACGCTGCGGAGTAATGTCAGGTCAACGCCCAGCCGAAAAAGCTCTCCTCTTCTGCAAATCCTCCCGATTCAAAAGTCCCAATTCAAACCTAATTATTTAACGATTAGAGTAGTGAGTAGTCCACAAATTTCTAACCAGCTCCACAAGACAGAGTCTGAATTTAGGCACAACCACCAGAGACAGGAGACACATTACTAATGTAAGACACTTGTACGTCGATTCCATCGTCCACGAGTCTGTTGAATGCTTCTGTGAAGCCAACTGAAGAGAAAAAATAGTGAAGAGCTCGTGAGTCCAACGATGCCAGCAGTCATCATGTCCTACATTCCTCCTCCTCATTCCAGTCCACTTTATCTCTTCGTCGAGGCTTCCAATCCATCCACTCCCTCCTCTGAAGCCTCTCATGGTTACAGCCACAGCAGCTACAAGAAAGACAACATATTTTTCAAATCCTTTTGTAAACGAATAAATATAATACGACTACATTTATTCTATACCAGAAGTGTTCCAAAACGCGCTGGGGACATTATCAGCTGCTTATGGTATGCATCCTAAAAGTTTCCACCAGTCTCTCTCACTCACCAGTCAGTCCCAGCACCCAAGTATACCGGTCATTCAAGCCCAAATGTCCATTCTATTTTTTACTCAAACTATGCCAAGCACGAGAAACAGGTGTATGTAACAAAGTGGTCGATGCTGACAAGAAAGAAACACCACCAAAAACCAGTCAACTAACTTGTATATTCTTCTACTGTTCTACTCCCGAAGTCCAAATGCAAACTAAGAGCTAAATGATCTGTTTCACCTGATTACTTTAGTCTTGTCTGAAACCAAACAAGCAAATAAATGGAACGACCTAACGTAACTGAGCTATTCGTCACTACACTGCAGTGTGGCGGACAGATTGCATTGTTCCTCCTTCCTAACCCTTTTCCAACGTTTCATCTGCGTCCGCCTTCATATCTCTCATCCGTCCTTCCTTTCCCTTCCATAAACTAATTCCGAGAAGACCGTGGTTCCAACTGCACCTTTTTATCTCTATCCGACTCAGCAATAATGCAATTTTCAATTGCAAGGCAAGGACGCAGACAGGCAGATGTGGAGTTTGCTAAAAGCAAAAAATAAAAGAAAAAAAAGGAAAAGTGCAAATGCAAATTGCAACGAAAAAATTGCTACTCCTTTCCTTCCTCCCTCTCATATTTTAACTGCCAAATTCCAGGATTCCTTGTTGGTGACGATGAAGTTGCATTTGCCGAATTTGACGAACGTATCATGAGGGAAATAACTGCCGAAGACAAAGGCCATCCTAACAGCAGTTAACTTGCATAGTCTAGTCATCCAAAAATGAGTCATTCCTAAAATGATTGAATTGGCTGAACTGAACCATCAAAACTAGAGGTACTCGAACTCCCATCCCTGCACCAAACTACACGAACGAAAGGCTCTAAACGAGCGAATCAACGAATCCAAAAGAGCCACGAAAGCTGCATTTAATGGCAGAATGAAGCAAAATTGTATTCTTTTCTGTGTGGGTTTAGACGTTTAGATCATTCTAGAGTCGTCTAGACTAGACCCAACCACAAGCTTTTGGACGCATACATCACGTCACGTCACTGCATCACAAATGATAATGAGATTACACCAGACAACAGAGACCAAAAGACCAGACTAGACGAACGAAGACTTACTGCCCACATATACAGACAACTAAAAACTAACTCCAAGCTAAAAAAACTAGGAGCAGAGATCCAACGAGGATGCGATAGTTGAGTTGAAACGTTGAAAGATAGATGAATAAGATGAGTAATCCAATGCGGATGTAGTCAGCAAGTTGCAGCAGCAAGGAAGACGTTGTTGGATCTAAAAAGAAGGCAAACATAGTTGGCAAGAATGTGAATACGACTAAAGAACATAGCCTAAAACGTTAATATCATTGCACATTTTGGACTTAAGAGTTGTCTTCTTCTTGTGTGCAGCAAACAAGGGGTAACATGAAAGGGAGATCAGCCAAAAAGATGTGAACAATGGCCCTCGTCATCTTCACCAGTCGACCGAAACATGTCTTTCTTTTTGCTTCCTCTCCACGCCTGGTAGTCAGTTTCTGAAGATCTGAAGCAAATTCAGTGCCGTCACCAAAGATTTCTTTAGCTGACTTGTGATGGTTCCTATATCCACCCTAGTCTGTCTGCATGATTTTGCTTCCAATTGCGGTTGCATGTCAAGTTGATATTGACTGACTAGACTAGACGGTTAGTATCTCAAAGCCTATTTGTAATTTGCAGTTATGCATTTTAAAATGAAAGGAGTGGATGTTGGTGGGGGGTGGGGGGAAGTAGTAGAGGGAGGAATTGGCAAACAAATTACCGAAACGATCTCAATATCGAATTAATGCTTTTCACTTCGGCTTACGACTCGCTCCTGTTCATGTCGGTGTATGAAAAAGAAGGATTAAAGGGGTTGAAAATGGAAATGACTAAAAAAGTAAGACAGCCGCTGCTGTCGGAGTTATAGTCAGCTGCAAAGCTAAAATCGCCCAGCCCTCAACTCTACCATTATTTTTTTGTCCAATATTAATTTGCAAGCTGGACAAATTTTCAGACTACATCAGATTGCAAAGAAGACTTGCATTGTATTACACCCTCCTCAGCCGTTGGGGCGAAGAATGAGCTGGTCTTTCAACCAACCAAGGCACTTAATTGCAATTTGCAATGCAATAGAAAATGCATGCTTGCATTCAAGTGATCTAGTCATCCATCACAAAAAATACCATAGCGCCGCCGACCTGGGGATTTCTGGAATGAGTCATTTTCAATGCATGTGAAAGGCAACCCTTTTGAATCCCATTCTTCGCGTTTCGGAGTCATTTTGTAACGACCAGACCAAATATATTAGTTCGAAATAAACTTTGACTAAGTCAACGCTAGGTCAATTTTGACTCCAGTATGCGAGATCAAACAGTCCCTTTGAGACAAATCCTCGATGAATTCACATGAAATAAAACTTCTGATTAAATCACTAACAAATCGTCTTAGCACTTGAGTTAGGGAATTCAGCTATCAGCTACATTCTAATTTCGCAAGGATGCTGGTGGCGAAATAAAAGCGAATGAATGAATGAATGAATCACTCTTTCTAATTCCCACTCCACTCTTTTCCAAGCAACAGTCAATATCATATTGCGGTTTAATTCGGAAATTACAGTTCTTCGAAAATGAAGCAGCTTAGTTGACTTAGTAGCTCTAATTTCATTGATCTAGTTAAAGCATTACAGCTGATGTTCAGCATTTGTCGTCCAACCTTTCAACCGCAGTATTAGCTTGTGGTCTTTGTTCAATTAATTTATATAAACAAAAAGTAAAACAATTCATCCATTCAGCCGGGATTCAACATTCGGTCGAATCCGAATAAGAACGACTACATCAGTGATCAGACATCATATTTTTCAAAAGGAAATGCAAAACCGTTTTTTGAGTGACATGATGAACGAATCAGTGAAGTGACGCTAATCAGTTTTTAAGTTACACAAAATATGCCCAGCACCCATCTAAACTTCAACCAAGGTCTTATTCCGTCCAAACTACCGCAGTTTTAATCAAATTGCATAGTTTTCAAATTCTTTGAACCTTTGGCTCTTGAACTCAACAATGCCACCGTCCCGTCAACTGGCCCAGCACAATTCTAACTCGTCAAATTGAGTTTGTGCAAATCTGATCTGATATTAACTAAAAAAGAAGGATGCGGTCGTGTAGTTGTAGTCCATAAACAGACTTACACTTTAGCCAGACGGACTCCTCCATTTCTACATTTAATCTTCTAAAAGGTTCTCTCCTACATGAATGGATCGATCCCCTTCTATTCTTGTCTGGTCTGACTAACCCTAACCCTACTACCCGACCCGATTCACCCGATTCGTTGGATCATTCTTCCAACATTCAACAACTTCTATTTTGTTCTGAGTAAAGCCAAATCTGCTGTACTGTACATGTACATTCAACTCACACTTTTACTTCTCCCCATTTAACCGTCCTACCGTACCTAACCCTTGGCTTAAGTCGGCTTCGCAAATACCATTTTCATACGTTTCTTCGGCTTGAACTCAGGGGGATATACCATAATATCTGAGAGGGAGAGAAGAGGAAGCACGTCGACATTTGGGGTTCCTCTTGATCTCGATCTAGTCTATCTCCCCCTCCCCCCAGAAGACCCCATCCCTCACCAGTCAGTCAGCCCCGGGTTTCCCATTCAGGCAACACTGCAAATGTGCGTGTTCACTGTTCAGTCAGATGAACAAGAAAACCGACTTCACAATCAAAATGATTTCCCACTCCAGCGTAACAAAAATAAATACAAAATTCAAAGTCGAAGTACCCATTTACCATTCAAGAATCTTTGACTCTTTCGTGAAAACTGTTTCCTTGGAAGAAATATACGAAATCGTTAGACAAGAATGGTACTATAAATAGTCGAAGAATGGCACGATGGTTGAGGACACTTAAACTAGATGCTTAAACTCGGATAATTTTTATCCAAGAATATCCTTGACCTCCTCCCGACTATTTGCCTCGTTCTCATTCCCGACGGCGATGTCCAATCCTATTTTACTCGTAGGATCAGGGTCAAGCTAAGCCTCCCAATTCGCCGAGTTGGAATTAATTACATACAGCCGTTACTATCTGAAATCTGACCCGCGCATGTTCGAAAGATTTTCTCCATTTATTCGAGTCAATATCTTACTTGCAATATGCAATGTTGCAATTAGGGACTTCGAAATGGCGTCAGCACATATTGGCATGCTATTTCATATTTCATTTGGGGATGGCCTATGGTGATTGCTGAAGATGACGAACAGCTTTGCCAATCGAAAATCCCAGCTCTTATATCGAAACTGGTACTAAACAAGTCTTGCGTTGTTTAACTAGTTCGTTGATTTTTCATTTTTAATACTTAGTGACGTTTCGTCGAGTCTGTATTCTGCAAGACTAAAATTTGCCTGGGGTGGTAATGTTAATGGTAAGCAACTAAGATCGTAAATAATAACCTTGACGTGGATCTTCTTTAGGAAAGGTGCATCATCTAAGAAAAACTATGAATTGACGTCATAAACAGTCGTCGTCACGATTCACGATGGTTGGACTTGGAATTCTAGCGTTTTCTCAAATTTTGTAACTTCGAATAAAAGTAATGTTTTCTTTGAAATCCTGAAAGTAAAGGCGGAGCGAAGGCAGTAGTTTAAAAGTACAGAAAACCTAATTATTTTCAAACTCCAGTCGAAATGTCTATGTCTAATGAAACTAGCGACCACCAGCACAATTGTTTCCTATTCTCATTCTCACCAAGACTAAAATTGAAATAGTTTGTCGAGTTCATGTGTCGAATACAGTAGTACACCTCGTGAAAAGTCCCATTTGAACGAATAGCAACCACGACGCCATTATATGGATAGAATCAGTATTCAACTTGATGCGTATGATTATCTTCTCGACTTCAACAAATTTTCTAAAGTCTGGCATTGCTTTGAACCAAATATTCCGTGTTGTGATAAAGAAATCGTTGTATCAAAAAGCGACGCAATAAACCCATGAATCCAGACTCTAAAGCTAGAAGTGAAGATCCGAATTCTGAAAGACCCCACTCTGGTTTATGAATGACTACGTAGTAGTGATATCTGCGTCTGAGATAAAACGTCACTTTTATCTTCCCATCTCAGCCTCACTCAGCTGATCTGAGGATTCCTGCATACAACGAAAAGACCAAGTTCAACTTAGGCACATCGCACATGAGACTAATTAATGGGACATATGAGCAAAAACAAAGCAGATGACTGACATCGGCCTGTCTAATTTAAGTTATAGCCTAAAAAACCAACTTGTTAAAGTTAAGCATCCGATCAAGATTTGTACCCCCCATGCCCCATCATCTAAAGAACCTGCGCATATCTAGCTAATCTGCCATTGCCATTCAAGGAATCTGACCGGAAAGAGAATTAAGTGACTCATTACCGCATTTAGATGGACATGAGAATGATTTTGGAAGTCAAGCCAGTTCCCAGTTAGCCAGTCAATCAACTCGTGTATTTTAGCATGGTAGCTTGCTGTGCTCCACAGTACAAAGAGTACAAACTAACCAGAACTAGAAGATAGGTTAGAGTTTGAAAAATAATAATTTTCATCAGTTATCCCGTCCCAATCCCATTTCATTCATTGAATCACACGTTCACATTTCTGCATAGTCGGATAGTTCACAGCACAACATCTCGACCTCACATACATAAAACTATCATCCATCTTTCATAATATGACTACGCAACGCGATTCTAAAGGCATGAAACTCGTGTGAAACTGCAACAGCCGGATGTAACTAGACACTAAATTGACTCTTTCTAACAACTGCTTTTGAAATCAACTGACTGAACTAGACGAGTCTTCCTGTCTCACATGACACGAACTTTAGACGACTCAACTTAATACTTTACTTTACTGCATCACCAAACTAACTCTTTCAGCTAAACTCAAAACTGGTCAAAGTCCTCTTACCAAAACGCTAAACAGCTCAGCATCGACTGAGGATAAACGTAAACGTAACTAAACTAAACTACATATTTTCGAGATAATACATTCGAAGTCGACGTCGACGCCACAGACGTCACACTAACTGATCCACTGTCTAATTACTTACTTCATGCAAAGGCAGAAACAGAAAGGCAACACAGCGTAAGCAGACAGACCACACCTTGCAATAATCCTGATATCCTTCCTTCCATTTAACTGCTAGACTTAATTTTTTCAAGAGAATCATCACCCGAATGATGAACTCTACCAAAAAGCTTAGTCTCTGCTAAACCACAATAAATAATCTTACAAAGTGGATGTTGTAATGGCTCCAATTTTTTGCAATGATCTTTGTTTGATAAAATATAATAAGATGAAGATGTAAGAGGAAAAAATTTTACTTGTCCTTTGCACTTTTGCAGCCTGGCCATGATGCACTCAGGTTCATCCAGAACAAACGAGTTCAAATGCTTGAAATGTACTTTACCTTATTTCCATCGGCTGTTCTAACTAAACTAGCCACAAGTTAGATTAGGGTTGGATAAGAATTTCTCTGAAACCCTGATGAGTCCCGTGTGATGTGCAAAACCACTTCAGTTTTTGAATGAACCAACATCCTTTTCTGAGTAATTGAGTATGACGCCAATCCAGAGAAAAGAAGGCTCAAGTCAAGTACTCCACAATTCCAATGCAATTCTTCTCCTGATATGGACTTGAGTTGAGTCAGTGTCTGTCGCCACACAGCCACAAACTATGATTGCTGCATTGCGTTAGTTTTAGTTATCTTGCAAATCCTGGCTGTCCGTCCCCGTCGCGAATTCCAAATCCAAATCCTCACAACACTCTGCAAAGAATTCAAGCAAAGTACCTGTATTAGTTTTAAACAAATAAAGGCTGTTTGGTTAAACCTACAGTAAGGAGTGCAAAAATTCAAATTGCTCAACGCAAATTGCAAATACAACAGTTGGAAGTGCAAGGCAATTCTCAGGAATTCCTCTGCATTCTCCCGACACCGACACCAAACAATGGCGTCATCACGAAACTATTCAGCTTCACATTATCATATTCTTGAACAGGTTCACCACCACATCACCATTTCAATAACACTTATAACTCCGCATGGCCGTGTCAAAAATTAGATGTAAGTCTACCCTGAATTTGAACTCAAAATTCTTCAAATCTTTTATTCAAGATTTAACTTTTTACTGGCTGCTCATTACCCTATAGACCCTATTACCAGTTAGAAAACCGAAAATTAATACAAGATTAAGCGCCGAATTAAATGCAGAGGACAAGGAAGGAATAGGAAACAGTTGTCAAAAATATTTGCTGCTTTCTTTTATGTAACATCATGCTATTATCATTATCCCCAAACCTAATCCATAGTATACTACTAATAATACAACCAATAATACGACGTCCAGTCGAAGTTCCTAGTTCCTAAAGGGGCGCGGAAAACATGAAGACAAGAATGAGCAATAATTCAATTGCACCTCAAAGTGCAGTGGAAGTGGATCCAACAATCCAGTCTACCCAGTCTAGTGAGAATTTGGCAACCTCAATTTCGAGAATCGACACTCGACAGTGACTCTCATCAGTCAGCCATTTACACCAAGAAGAAAAAAAACTCCAACCTTGCCATTCATTGCATCTGCCTACGTACGACCCAGCCCAGCTGCAATTGCTGCCGATCAGAACTTTTTTTCCCTTCTCTTTACCGTCTAGTCCTTCTACAACTACATCACCTCCGTTTGGGGAAACCAAAGGGAAAAAAGTTTTTAGAGCTGCAACAAACAGCAAGCAGCAAAAGCAAGCCAAGGGAAAGCTGCACTTGCTGCAACTCCATTCCAATCCAATCCTACAACATTAGCCTTTTTGCTGATGACCCTAGCGTCGTCCGCGTCCGTTTTCCCCTTCAATTTCCATTCCATTACTATTCTTCATCTTCATTGCACGCCAAACAACAGAACAACTCACTGCTCACGATTTTTCTAACTCTAACTCCGAAAAATCAAACCAACCAAAACGGAAACCCGGGATTCAGATTCACTACTCGGTCTGGGTGATCCATGATCCTCATCCTTGCAAGTTGCAACTGGAACTACGTTTTTTCTGAAACTAGCCTCAAATACTTCACACATCTCATGTAATCTGAGAACGTGCAGTTAGCACAGTTAACAGTCAGTGAACGGTTCGGACAGAGTATGAACCTTTTACCTTTACTTGAATTATTATGCTTGCTCGTTACACATGTGACTGAGTTAAAAATGTGCTGCATTTGCTGGATGTCGGGTATACTTAGTACACTACTCAAACAGTATGACCAAGAGAAAAAGAACAAGTACCTCTGCCTGAGCCTGATCTGTGCCAGAGTATGTCTTGGCCTTACGCCGAAGTAATTCGAATTCATGAATGCAAGTGTAAAAAAGTATACATGCTCTCCACTTACATACGATCTTCTGTATTCATTGTTACTTTGTTACTGCTTGCCGCTTGCTGCTTCCAACAAGTTCTTCCATTCACAACAATTTGAATTCAGAAAGAAGAGAAGTAGTTGTTGAAGGAGCCGTACAAATGAGCACTCTTCCTTAACCAAGCAAAACGAGAAGAGAAACAACGACCCCTCTGCTTGAGTCTAAAGTCTTTTGCAATTTTTTATATCTCCGGGAGGTATCAACCAAAAACCACCAACTGACAATCAAAAAAAGGGTTAAATGTAACTAGGCACAAGAGGACACGTAGATTGTCAGTTTCGTCAGTCTTCTCAGCCAGAGCAGACGAGCAAAGCAAAGCAAAATGCCAGACCTACCTACAAGTTCTGGGAAAAATGGGGAGGTTTGCTTTGCTTTGGTTAGTTTGCAAATAGACAAGTGAGAGAGGAGGGAGATAACAAAAAATCCTGCATCGTTAGTAATCAAAATGAAATGTACAAGTAGAAGAGAAAAGGGGTACCAGGTGTATGAAAAGAAAAAATAATCAACACCTGACCGGCCGACCGGCGACGGTCTGTGCCTCGAGTTTACGGACGGTTCAACCCCATCACTTCAACGCCACAAACAAACCGCTTGTAATTCGACAAATTTTGGATTAATATTTGGTAGTGCCGTTAATACTTATTCAAATGAATCAAATTCAATCAATATAATTGTCCGAATTCCTGGTATTTAGCTTTAGAACAGCATAGCGCATACAGCAATATCCTACTCTGAATTCTGATCTGCTCACCAGCTCACTCACCCTGTGTTTACTATTACTTGCTCATCTTCCCACCTATTTCATCGGAAACAATAACCAAGTGTCATAGTGCTATGTACCACATATCCACCTACGTCTTCTTCCGCCTAGAAATAGTCAGATTCCACCCAGGACAAAACCGAGCACTCCTTTCATGTCTCCCTAATAACTCCTCTACTTGATTTGTATTGTATTGTAACAACAAAATATATAAGCAAATATTAGTTTCTATTTGCAATTCCATGTAGACTCCAAATCAACTAATTCATGTTGACTCAGAATATTCTGTTTCAACCATTGCAAAACTTTTCCGCACAATATTGTGACAATATTTAAACCATCTGCAACTTCTATTCATCTCATCTACATAATCTGTAAAAGCTGCTAAGCTACCGTAATGAAACATGTAATGTAGGTCATTCATCTCCTCTCAAATTCAGTTCAATCATAATCTATGTCGTCCTGTCCTGAGTCCTGACTAAAACCAACGCAAAGTTTAATTCTTTTTCATTCCACATTTCCACGCCCCCTAAAATATTCCGGAGTGGGTGGGCACATAGTTCATTCATCAATTCGAAAAGTACCTGAAAAAGCTGTTCTGGTCTGGCTCTCCGTAAGCTGTGAATTCCATATTCTGTTCCGAAACTACTACTTACTACAAGTATTATCTTTGCCAAAATGAATGGAAGCACTGCAGAGCGAAATGTTCATCGAGCAGTGAAATGAAAATGAATGAGTGGAATGAATGAAAATATTTCCACCTCCATGATTGCGGAAGAGCACTGAGCACTAAACTTTAAACTGTAAATTCACTTATCCTCACGTAAATGAAAAATGCGATAAAATGGAAGCGATGAATCCTCATTCCCCTAGCCCTAACCCAACAAATAAGGGGTGGTCCATAAGCAGCAGACTATTTTACATTTTAACATACATAAAATATACAGAAAAATTACCATGTTTACTTATAAGGAAGGGCTAGTCAGAAGAACGATGATTTATGAATTAATTTGCGAACGATTTTTGCAATTTATGGAAAATGGTCGGCTACTTTTGGATTGCCCTTCACACGACATAATATGTCTGTCCGTCAACCGTCATATTATGCCCGATACTAACGGATGAAGGATCGACGATTGACTGGAATCCAGCCGCTGGATTCGAAATTCAAGAAAGTCAACTTTCGACCGAATACCAAATCTTTCGTCCTTCTGTAACTTCATTCTTGACCAGATTTATGTGTAGCAGCGTAAGTCACTAGAATTGGCTAGAAATCATTTGCGAATTGCCTTTGAACAACCTAAAAGTTAGCGTTAATTTCAGCTTGAAAAGCTAGGACATCATATTTGCGACTTACGCCCATGTGCCATGGAAGAAAAGAAAGTAAAGTGGAAAGTATAAAGAAAATCAAAAGGGTTCATTTTCAAACATTTTCCTTCATACTTTCCACCAAGCAAAGCATTGTGCTGTACCAGTAGCCAGTAACATTGGCAATTGGCTGCTTCGTTTTGACTTCAAATTTAATTTATCAGTTATTAGTCCACTTTATTTAAAAAATTCGGTGGTAGATTCGTTGGTGAAAATGAAATGTAAATCTACCCGAGCTGGAGGAGAATAGATTTGAACGATCATGTATGAAACTAAGAAATGAAACTGAACCCTGGGGAGGCCTGTCCTGTTGCTATGTGAAAGTTGGGTACGTAATTTCGGTTGCACCCTCTCCCACATTTTTCGGTTTAACCCTCTCCCCTATTGATCTACACCCGGCCACCCCTACCCTTCGGAGTTTAGTCTGTTTCGTGAATCTTAAATGAAACCTTCAAAACAGCAACACTACCAGACTACCACCACCACCCCGGTTCGTCTGCAGCTAGAGATGAGATGAGACCCGAAACCGAATCATCAATTTATTGTTTGAACGATATCAATTAATTTATTAGCTGCTTTAGTGCAGCTAAAGAACTTTCTTGCGTTTTTGCATTCCCTACAACATGCTAAACATACATGATCATCACAGAAGTCAAGCAAATCAAACAAAAATGTTGTATTTACCATCCACAGGTGACTGGATGGAAGGCTCTTCCGTTTCTTCTTTCGATGGTCCAATCCAATTCCAATCGGTTTGCAATGAACTTATACGTGTTTATCCATGCAAAACTTCAAATCAAACTTTGACTCGACTCAAACCCTGACCCTTGATATTTTCTGCAAACTTCCAACTCTTCTTCGCCCACATTTGACATTGCAATTCTGAAGCCCAAAGCCGCCTCTCATCTCCAATCCAGACGCCGACCGAAATAGCACAAACCCAGCATACCGAATGATGCACAAATGAAGGCCAAGGAACTAACATTGTAAGGCAACGCCGCGCCAGCAAGGTCGAATTCATTTGCTTTGCAAATAGCAGATGACGAGGTCAATGTCCAAAACTTCCAAAATGATTCAGTGAGTGAGTGAGTGAACCGAT
This sequence comes from Hymenaphorura dentifera, assembly GCA_034699705.1. Lineage (NCBI taxonomy): Eukaryota > Metazoa > Arthropoda > Collembola > Poduromorpha > Onychiuridae > Hymenaphorura > Hymenaphorura dentifera. The sequence goes on from JAQGCM010000102.1 coordinate 27,981, forward strand.
TCGCAATACAACAATTTTGCTATCAGTTTTTCTAACTTATCTTGTCCGAATTTTGTAAATATTTGTCGATTTGTCTTTGTTTAGTTGCCTTGTATGATGTATTGATGTAGAAAATTGAGAAAGAACTGAACGTAGGTGATTCTCCGGTGAAAGACTGGGACTGACTGACTGACTCGCTAGGACGGCAGTGGCAAGTGAGTGCAGTGCACCCGACTCGGCTAGACTCCTCCTAGCTATGCTCTGCTCTGCTGTGCTGTGCTGGGCTCTCTGAATTTTACGCCACCACGCACGGCACGGCCAGGCCAGACCAACCAACCCAAAAAGCAGCCAAGTGAGCCAAGTCAAAAAAAACGAGCACAGGAAGGGAAGGCACAAGGCAGGCAAGTGTAGAAAATACACACAGAATGCCAGTGCAGAATGAAACGAGTGAGGCTAACAGGCAGCAGCAGGCTGGGCTCACGAGGAAACATCTCCACCTGTTTTCACTCATTTACCGAAACCGAAAGCTCATCAAGTCGAAAACCCTGATGTACAGATAATGAATGCGTAACTGCCCGTGATCCGAAAGTTGCATGGCAACTGCATCGGAATTGTTTGTTCTTAGCGGCAAACTTATAGACGACAAACTTCAATGCAAGCTGCAGTTGCCGTGGGAAATGGATCTTTTGTCTTCTGGAAGCGCATGTATCTATTGCCGAAATGTTTGCCGTGTGAACACACATTTGGCCGGAGGAAATTCTACTGTCCGGTCAGGAAAAGGTTGCAGTGCAATGTCACCTACCCTACGCTTGGGTTAAACTGAACTCACTAGGTCCATTGTTGAATCGTATAGTTTTCTTACCTACTAATTTGTACTTAACGTTTTCCACTACTCAATCGTCAATAAATTCGAAACAAACGAAAATTATTACAAATCAAATCAAATTGGAACTTGACAATTTATTGCTGAGGGCGTATGGCATGGGCAGCTAGGATATTAGTATTGATCATATTCGTAAATTGGTATGACATTTATTTCATTCAGTCAACCTGGTTCCTAGTGAGTTTGAGCACAATGTAAGAGATACAGTTCGAGTGGTTCCCTCGTCAGATCAGTTCAAGTTGAAGTTTGACATGAGAATTGGGATTTGAGAAAAAGAAGGGAAAACCCAGACGAAGGTGCGGTTGTCAAATTTCCGTCTCGTCTCTCGTCTAGACACCATTTTCACCGTCCCACTCTCTCAACACTGGCATCATGCAAAAACAAAGTCATACTGCATTCCATCTCCCCTTCCTTTCCTCCTGCATTAGCTGGCTGTAGCTGCATCTCCTCTCTCCATCTCTCACTCTAGCACTACCAGCTCTTCACCAGACCAATGCACTAAACTAAATTCTACCAGAGAGAACTTCTCTTTTTTGGTCTCTGTTTGTAGAAAGTCGGCGGAGCAGTGCACTAGTGCCTAAGCTACTAAAATACTACTTAAAAAATCAGAATTTGGAAATCTTACCTGGTGGGTATCTGACGTGGTTGTCACTCTTTTATAAAACGGCAGACTGGAATATCACTCCCGCTATTAATCCGGTACGAAGGACCAATAATTGGTATTTTAGACTACCACATTGTTGTACTCGCACCAACTGTGTCCGTACTTTTATGTGAGTCGAATGTCGATTGTTGGCAGCCTCAAACCGAAGCGAACTGGAGTGCAAGCCCTGGCGTCGGAGACTGTGACCCGCATCTGGGCTCGCTCGGTCCTCATCCTCACCCTCGTTCGTTTTGTGCAGGAGTAGCAGGAGAGCAGACAGAATGAATTTTTCGGAGGATGAAATGAAAGGGTCGCAGTCGTCGTCCTCAAATGATGAGATGAGAAAGAGAACGTTGTTGGTGCATACAGATGCAGTTCTTCACCGAAAAATTTTTTTAGGAGATGTTCCCCCCTTCGCTTGCAGTTGCAGAGCTAGTTTCATTCGACGCAGGCGGGTGGACCCAGAGTTGCCGAATTTGAGTCTAGACTAGACTTAATGCATTCTAGTTCCACTTCCACATCTCTACTACTACTGTTATGGAAATTGAACAACAAACGAAACGATGAGGTTAGAGCATTTCTTGTGCAATCCTATCGTAATGGGTGAGGTGAAATGGAAAATGGTGAAGGCGATTGGCCGGAGGAATAGGAATAGGAAGGAAAGAGCAGAGGTGCGGTGTGTAGAAACTTTGGGCCAAAAAAGCGGACACTTTACTACTATTACCCGTCTCTCGTCTCGCCCTCGTAAAATTATTTTAGAATTTTTAATAATTTAAATCAACGACAAGGTGTTTTGAAGATATAGAAGACGGAGAGGAGTACAGTATACACACATTCAACTCCAATCGCTTAAGTATAGAAAAAGAGCAAAGACCACTTCGGGGTTGAATAATCCAGTCCAAGGGCAAGGATAGGGAGCGATAAATGCACTCGGGGCCAAGGACTTAGGAGAAGGACCTAAAAATTGTTAGTCAGAAAATAATGTCAACAATAGTTCAGGAGATCGCTTACATGCTTTCGTATTTATTCATGATGTAGTATTATGAATGTGTGTGAAGTGTGAGATAAAAACGATCTGAACCTTTTGGATATAACCAAGTCACTCACAAGTAGCCGGCTTGAATTTGGAATTGTTATAAAATCACCATATTTGACAAGTTCAGCATCATTTTTCACCTGAAAATCAGATATTCCTCTTTAACTACTTCAAAGGGGGGCTTTACGTTTCAGTTTATAAGAAATGAACAATTTACATTTTTGAATTCCGAATAACCAGAAAGAGTTGCGATGCGATCAAATCATTACAATCTTATGAATCATGCATGAATTTTTCTTTGAATGGAACAAGTATTATGTAAAAGTCTATACTGCTCTCAGTCCACATAAGTTTGAAAAGTTTGAATACGTCGGACTGGCACTCACTCGCAGTATTACATTAGAATTAGAAATCACGTATGTCAATGTGTAGAACTAGAAGACTAGTAGAAAACCGACAGTCTTTGTCTTGGGGTCGGGTCTGAGGGTCAAGCTGTGGGAAACGATTCAGAACAGAACTGAAGTCGTCAGGGTTCATTCGGAATCAGAAATAAGATCTCTGATTTCTGTTCTGAAGTCGTAAGACAGAATGTTTGAGTGGAGTATTTCTATTATTCTATTTCCGATTTTGCTAACTGTATGAGATCTACTGTACTTGAACTCCCACTCTTTCAATTTTAGAATTTTCCAGGCCATGGCACATATGTAAGTACGAGTATTTGTCCGGAAAGGATCTTATTTCCAAGCACAATTTTAGATCCTTTTCAGTTTCAGTTTTGGTTTTCTTTGCAAAATTTTGCAGAATCCAATTTCCAAAAAACCTTCCGTGTAAGTTGGTGTAACTAGCATTCCCAACTCCCAACAACCGGTTATTTCTGCGGTACTTTCCATTCATTTTATTCGTAAATGTTTTTGCACAGCCTGTAATTAATAACCAAATAACCTGCTGGGTTAATTGCCTATTGCACATTAACCACAACGACAGGGCTTCTCACTTTGCCTTTGCCTGTTGCTTGGTTAAACTTGCCAATTGGCATTCTCATTTAGCTTTGGATGATGCCCGGCGCCCGGTATCATTAAAATCAAAATGTACATACTGAGACTGCCTGTGTGCGAGATGAAGTATGCCTAGCGCAGTGCATACCAGGCGTCACTTACTACGTGTTGAAATGCAATTTTTGTTTGCCAAAAAAATAAGGTGCATTTCGTTATGTAATTCAAATCTCTACTTCCATTTAGCTCTTATGATGTGAGAATGTGAGATGAAGAAGACGATCTTTTGCAGTTTTGCACTTTGCAGCAGCAGCAACCCACAAGTTTTTTTCATTCACGACTGAGTTCAAAGACCCACCGTTTATACACTTTAGCTCCTATCTTATGTTCATCTTTATCGATTCTTTGCCAAAGACCAGCCGTCTGCTAACATGACGTATGTATGACCTATGACGCCAAACCTACACTTTGTTCAACTATTTTTTGGGTGAACCCCCGCAATTTTCGTCAAGAACGAAGTATTAAAAGGTGAAGTTCAATAAATTGGCTGGTGCTAGTTTGATAGAAAGTAAGACCAGAGTAAAACTCTTGCCTTAAATATGAACGATAGATACAAGGATTCCAACTTCCAATCCAACTCAATTTATAATTCTGTAATAACTACTAGTATTGTAAAAATTCTGAGAGAAGACAAATCTTATAAGTGGATTGCAGTTAGGTTTACGAATTACGAGAGTTGTATAGTTTTTTTTAGTCTGTCTGTCTGGTGAATTGTTCGGTCAATGGCTTTTACTAAAGGCTTGTAGTAGGAAGGAAAGGAATGGAACGGAACGGCGCATGGTTTGATGGACTCAATTGGAGATTCCCAGACCGTGTGCTTTTGCTTTTACAATAAAAATCGGCTTTCTCTTTTATCTTTGTTAAAGTCTGTGTTTTCTGAGTCTATCAGAAGCAGAATCTTCCAATCCAATATCCAATCATGACTACGAGACGAGTAAGAGAGAGACAACTCACTGTCATTGTCGGCAGTAAAGCAGTAAAAATTGCATCTTGTGAAATTGTGAATAGAATAGAATATTGGCTGGTTTTGCTTCAGTAAATGAAACACGATCTTCGATGACCTACACTTTATATTTCCTCTCGGATTCTATGCATGAGCCAAATGAAGCTAAAGGAAACTTTTCGATTGATATTTGATACTAGACGTTTTAAATGACGAATGAATGAATTATTTTGATCACACGATGCGTAAAGATTTTGCAATCACAGACGTTATGTTTCATTCATTGAATTGAAGGAAGGGTTCATTATGTTATTATTTGGGATCATAATGAATGTCTGCATAACCTAGCAATGACTACCGAGTAAGCGAAAACTGCTAGCAGAAACTGATCTTCGATGTCAAGTTGAGAGAGAGTTGACCTTTGACGTTATCACTACTCCTTCTGGATTCATACAAACGTACTTAAGACTTTGACTTTGACCGTGGCAGTTACAAGAACAAATCTAGTCTGTTTTCTGGAAAAGTACTTAATGAAATGTCTATTCTGAAATTCTTATTTTCGTTTATGATATCTATTCTTAAATGCCTTTGTATTCCATCGCATCGGTTCAAGAGGACAATAGTCACTCACCGCCAACATTGGAGATCAGCATCACACGATTGGAAAGCATTTAAAATGTAGACTTAACGGGACCCTTCCCGTTAAGTTGGAAATTCCATTTTATTTCTATTTTAATGATAAATAAATGAAGTGAAGCAGAAGTCTAATGGGAGCTTAGTTGTCTGGACCAGGAACAGAACATCTTGACAAAGCCGTTCTGGTCTTTTGGTCTTGCCAGTACTGCGAGCCAATGAAGCAACTAAATCATCTGGCCTGCCCCACACAGCATAACAACGGTTTGTGAAGTTGACCAGCATCTGCAAAATGTCCAGACGGCTTTGGCAATTAGTGAAGTGACACTAAAAAGCCCATTGTACTTTTAACCAAGAAGTAGGTTAGGTTACTTGAAGTCGAACCTTGGGCTGTGTTTAGCTGCTAACTTTAGTCTTTTAAGTCGTTAATAGGATAGTACTGCAACACGTGTACGTGTGAGCTGGCCAGAAAGAAATTCACTCTTTCACTCAAGTCAATGACATTATGGCCATGAATAGTAAAGTTTTATGGGTTTCATTGTTAGAAGATAATATTGAACTCGTGGAGTCATGAAAAAGTTTATTTGTCATTAAATATATACTATAGTTCCGGCTGCTAAAGATTAATTCAAATTAATCATTTTGAGGACTTGCAGGTGTAATATTATAGGCAGGCGATGGTATATTACACCAGGTATAATAAACACTTACAACGATACAACAGAAGGGTTGACTATTCAAAAGTATCAGCTAATTAAGATTTCTAAACGTGTTCTGGCTTAAAAAAATACCGCTATTATTACGAAACCAAAACTTATCCGTTCTAAAATTAGTTTGTCAAGATTGTCTGGATCGATGAACTGGAACTAGAATTGGAATTCAGACAAAATTTAGGCTGGCTTTGCATGGCTAGACGTCTGTTCCACTTGAGATTAAGATTTAAGCATGGCAAAGGAAAGAATGGTAGCTAACGTATGAGTACGTCGTCAGTCAAATTCAGTAAAAATCAGGTCTAAAATAAAATGTACTACTTTGAATGAGATCGGCTTTAGAAAAACTAACTGAACATAAATTAGGAATTATGTGCAAACAACCAGTCAGGCTCCTTTGAATCGAGAAGTAAGACAACGTCCGACGCAAAATTTCCCAGAATTTTTTTTGATTAATTTTGAAACTTTCGGCATTCAAACATATTCGACACCAGACGATCAGAAGACCTAAGTAAACAGTAAACCACAATACATAAATTCTTACCGAATACTTGCGTTCTGTGGGAACTGAAAACCTGTTGTTTCAGTGTCAGGATTTATTGAGGATGCCGTCGAAAAGATATTTGATAACTGAGGTCGTATTTCTTTCAAAAAGCCAAAGATCACAGCTCATCATCACAACTTCACAGCTAAATCTCCACAAATAAGAATGAAATTTTCAGGTTTCTTCATTTTGTTATGCAGAATGAATTCAATTTTATTGCAGCACAAAATATTTCAATGAACCTTGTGCATTGACTTGGCTTTAGGCTGTATCTGTATCTGTATTGTTCGAGGTGTTTAACAACAATGAGGTAGTGTGATGATGGGAATGTGATGAATGTTTGAACTTTTCTTTGCTTATGACTTGTCCAACTTGACTTGCCATTGCCACATTGTTTCCTTAAGTTTTTTATTGTGGAAAACATAAAGTACAAAAAAAATCCACACATGTAGATGTATAATGGTGAAGTCATTAGGATCATGCAAGTAGCAAGTAGCAACCAGCAAGTAAGTAGCTCTCCAAATGTGTAGAATGCGGATCTAAAATTCTAAAACGATTCGGATGACGACAATCAACATTGCGTTGCAGAATTGCCAATGCAATTGCAACTTTAATAGTATGTGCGATTGTTCTGGAAATATTGTTGAGTAAATAATATGCGTCAAACGGGATCAGAACTTTCCCCGGACCCTGGAGTTTGTAATTATCTCTCTTTATTACGTGGCGTAGAACGCACGTTCAAATATTTTCACTTGAATAACTTGATTCAAATTATAATACTAAATCCTACTATCCTTTTAATGACGAACTGGTCCCTTGGTTTTTATGATTCCACATTTCGTTTGACTCACGTTCTGCATGCTAAAGACATTATTATTCAAACAGAAAGGGTTATTGCAAATACCGAACTCCTTCTTGAATAAAATACACCGCAATAGAGAGCTAGGCGAAGGCTACGCAGTTCCATTTGGCCCAACGACAAAAAGGGAAACGTTTTCAATTACTTGTGTACGTTCAAAATAACAATTATGAGGTGGCTAAATGCGCGTCGTTCTGTTCAGAAAACGGAGGAATTTCGTAATGGATTTCTCGCAGAGTATAAAGTCTAAGCGTGTGATTAGTCAAGGAAATTATGTGGGAGTGAAATGCGCTGCAAAAAGGAAAAATGCACTTCACTTTACAACTTCAAAAACAAGAGCAAATTAGTAAGATCCCAAAAATAGGGATCTTGGGTGGTAGACTACAAAGTAGGAAAGCAAAAACAAGTTTAGGATGGCTCAACTTGTTTGTGTCGGCATTCAGCATGATGCCGGGAGAATTTATACCAAACCGGGCGAATTGCTTTTCTTCACATTTTTGGCTTCCCTGATGCCCGGATTCGGGCTTTAGCGCAGCAAGAGCTTTCTAATGTACGGGTTCGTAATCGAGTAGTTGGACTCTGTGAAGTGACCTGAGGTGCTGACTATAACTATGACTGCGACGTTTCATGAGTGCTACGTGCGACGACGAAGAGCGATGATCAGAATGAAGGATGAAGATGACTAAAGATTCAGGAGGACGACGAGTCGTGGAGAAAACCCAGAGTGGAATCTGACGCAGGCCTTACCTTGAGTGACTAATAGTACTGTAAAAACCGATGAAATGCTCAGAAGAGAAAGCACCGAATGCAGACAGAAGCCTTGATTCTGCAATTTCTCTCTGCTAAACGACTTAAACACACAACTTGGTTGAGCCCGTGGAACTTTCCATGAGTAATCGAAAATGAAGCAAAAGTTGAGGGAACTGTTCATTGCATTAAGCAGCAGACTTATTGATTTGTCTTACATGATGTTTTCACATGTATTCACGGTGAAATCAGAAAGGCTAAAATGCAGTTTGCAGTCTTCTTAAATTAGAGCTAATCTCTTATACGAAGTGAAGTTGATTTGAATAAAATTATTCACAAGCTGGCTGCACGGAGAAAGTGTGCAAGTATAATGCAAAGCAACACGAAAAGAGAAAGTTTACAGCTGAATTGAATTTTGGAATCGCCTTCCGGGAATTTATTTGTATATGAAATTCAATAGTATGGTTCTTTTTATCTGGAACTGGACCCGCAACTTTTGCTAAAGTATTCATTTCTAACATTAAAATCGGAACTCTGGATAGTGGTATGACTGCCGGATTCATAAGATTATTTTCATACATCTGAATTCATAATTCCGACAATCATTATTTCTAAAGCCGTAAGCTTTGATAACAGACTTTTTCGTCAACAGGTCAACATTTTCAGTTTGCTTTTCCCTTTGCAAGACCGTCGATTATTTCAAACTTTCGGACTGTCCCCGATATCTTATTAATTAGACTTCGAATAAAAGCTTAAAGTGCTTTGCGTTACTTTCCACAGGGTTGACTTTAGTACAACTTTGAAGTGTGGTCCAAAATAGCCTGAACTTGAACTACAGTTACTGCGAGGGTGGTGAGGGTCTATAAACTTTGAGCAAGCCAGAATTTATTATTGATGGAACTGCCCGAACTGCCTACCGATTGAAAATCGATGTGATGGTGGAATGTTTCGACATGATTTACGATACGCACAATAGGGCTTGTTTGATCCCAGAAGTTCCAAATGGAGTCGTTACAGTTTAGTGGAATAAAATGCAAGTCAAGAATTATGGTCGAGCGAATATTTTCCTTTCGAAAGAGCTGATTGAGTTGTACGAATACATACTTCGTTAGATTAGATCACAGTCGAGCCCGTTTAGTTGGATACTGAAGGGACCCCACAAAACGTATCGTCTTAACAAGAATATCGTTGTAGACGTACATTTTTAACACCTTATGGGAGAACTCCCAAAACATCGAATTATGTCGAAACTCGTATTAGTCGTATCGTATTAAGCGGGCTCGACTTTATGTAAGAATCGATATTCCCAAGTCCTCACTCTTAGTAAGTGAAGAATCTGTGCGATTGTTGTAAGGTTAGAAGCAGAACAACACCTCATCGAGTTTTCTGAACACGGACTACTGATAACTCGCTCCGTCTTATCTAATTCATCACCGTTGTAATGTGTGCATTTAATCATTGTAAATTTTGCTAGCAAAATTCAGATCATTTTCCGGCTTTAGATTTGTGATGGGTATTTTGTAGTACACTGTACATCTGCGTCTGCTACGGTTGTGCTCCCATTCCAAACATTTTCAGCAAAATAAAGGCAAACCATCGAATGAGGTCCTCATCCTGGATTATTCTAAATTTTAGTAGCATCATTTACTGCCTGCAAAAGTTCTTTTGCAGTTGTTAATAACTAATTGGAAGTTGTAGTTGTAGCACATCAGGCTTAATCGTGGGATCGTGGCTCACACTTTAAGATTGCGGAATATTCAGCGATTCCCTGGAACTTCATCATCCATCATAATTCATAATAATGAAATCCGACTAAAAACAGAAAACTGAGAGTCTGAGTTGAAAGTTTGAGGATGTGATGTGTTTTCTAGGAAAAAGACACTGGGACTGGGACACGTCATGCGTGTAATGCACGGGAGAGGAAACCCGATACGAAGATGAACAGAGAAAATGACTGCAATGCAGAAGCAAATAACCCGACTCCCTCGTACTCCAAGCATCCACGCTCTCATGACTTGATCACAAAACACCGAACCGAAAAATCCACACCAACGCCAGCAGTTAGACGACTATTCCTTTCATTTTTTAAGGGCTGCGTCTCTCTCACCAGAATTTTTTCTGAGTCATCCTTAAATCATACGATTTCTCGTGACCTGAACATGATACATGGCCAGTAAGCTCGAACTCGTTAAATCCAACATTGATATGCGTTTTATGTTACTCTTCAAACATCGATGCTAGAATTAAAAATAAAAAACTGTGCTTTGACGCCAGTTGCTTAGCTGATCTAATTTTCATGTGTGTCTGAATTATCATTTTTTATGGTTACAAAGAAGTCATCAAATTAAAGCTTAAAGTGTATTAAAGTTCATGTGTTCGAATGTTTGCCTTGTTGTATGTAGTAACTAACTAATTTCTCTTCGTGGAAAGTAAAAAATGGTTAAACCAAATTATCGCATTCATTGATGCTGCTATGGCGGAAATTTAACTTTCTCCTGGAGAAAGTCAATCAATCTACCAAAAATCAATATCTGCTACGCTAAGCCGATGTCCAAAGTCACAGTTCAATTAAATATTTTTAAAAGCAGTTTTTTAATCCCATTCAGATTCACCTAGTAGAACCTTGGTTGATGTAATTCTTACACTTACACGGGAACATCAACCTAAGTTAATGCTGTGCAGAGCTCTCATAATTTTTTCCATGTAGAACTTACATCCTCAATAAAAACTAAAAAAGCCTGTTGAAAAATTGTATGCTGATTTCAAGTTTTTCCATTTCGAATATATTCGGGGACCCACAACCAATTATGAACTTAACAGGATTTTTATTTAGTTTTTTGAGGTCAGGAGATGTGGTACTGCATCAAAAAAATTATGGGAGCTCTATACACACAATTAACATCGGCTGAGGTTCCCTTGTTAATTCGTTACAATTTCTGTCAACAGTTTCAAGCTAGTTAAATTCATTTTGTTTTTGGTTGTCTAGTTTTGGCAGACACCGGGCGTGCAGTCTTCGAGGGGATTGCAGACAGTTTTTAGGTCATTTATTCGAGAACGTAGGTTCAATTCTGTTTTAATTGTTGTAAAAAAGCTACCCTTCACCTTTCAAAATAAATGGTCATCCGCAGCTCGGCTCACAGCCTC